>JASPKP010005308.1:0-5000 GCA_030674155.1 Stramonita haemastoma | reverse complement strand
TACACACGCACAACACACACACACACACACGCACGCACGCACGCACACACACACACACATACACACACACACACACACACACACACACACACCACACACACACACACACACACACACACACCACATGATGTTTCTCCATCACGTGCCATGACGTGGACAGTACAGGAAGACAAATGAACGCATATATATATATATATATATATATATATATATATATATATATATATATATATATATATATATATATATATATATTAACACCTGTGTGGGGGATGTATGCATCTCCTGAAATACCAAATGTACATTTTGTTGATATTCTCAGACAGGCAGACACAAAGAGAGAGAGAGACAGAGACAAAAGAGAGAGAGAGAGAGAGAGAGAGAGGGGGGGGGGGGGTAAAAGGCCGATTCTCTCTCTTTGTTTCTTTGTTTCTCTATTTCTCTGTCTCTTTCTCTTTCTCTATGTCTCTCTCTGTCTTTCTCACTCTCTCTTTCTCCCCCCCCCCCCTCTCTCTCTCCCTTTCTGCCCCCTCTCGCTCACCTAGAAAATAAAAAAAACATACTTCTATCTCCTTGTTCCTCCCTGCTCCTCCCCCCCTCTCTCTGTTTCTCTCCTTATATATATATATATATATATATATATATATATATATATATATATATATATATATAAAAATAAAATTACATATATATATAATCATATATACTTACATATATATATATATGTATATATATATATATATATATATATATATATATATATATATATATATATATATATATATATATATAATTCATTCTACAGAAAATTAAAGTCACGAAGCAATCTTTCGAATTAATGAGACGACATTCACACAGAAGAAGGTGACAAGTTGTTTAGAGAACAAAAAAGAAAACACAGAACACAACACAACCCCAAAAAACAACAACAATAAAATCCTCTGAACACAGACAGACACATACATGCAACACAGCAGTAGAATTAACACAATCTGAAGGCGATGAAAAGAGTTTTAAACCGCAATCGCATTTCATTGTTTATGGGACAGGCACGTGAGCTTAAATAAATTTCCCCCAATGATGTCACATTACCACATGACCCTAATGGTTCATGTGATAATTATGTCATGTGGTGTGGTGTCATGGTCTGTAGAGGTCACGCACTGCACCCGTTTACAAACGGGGATGTCTGTGGTTCAAATCCTACCCAAAAGCTGACTCCCTCCCCTATCTCCACTGTTTTTTTTTGTGTGTTTTTTTTTTTTTGGGGGGGTTATCATCCCGAGTGAGTGGTGGCCTGGGTTCTAGTCTCTCGGAGGAGATCGAGACAAAAACACCCCCAGGTCTAATGTGCAATATGAATGCTGCAAAGGCCCCCAAAAAACCCCAAATGTAAGAAGAAAATTTTCCCGAAAACACACATACAGAGAGAGAGAGAGAGAGAGAGAGAGAGAGGAGAGAGAGAGAGAGAGAGAGGAGAGAGAGGGAGAGGAGAGGAGGAGAGAGAGAGAGAGAGAGAAGCACCCACGCAAGCAAACACTACGCGCATGCCCGCACGCACTCATACACAACAACTGAATTGAACTGAACACCTTTTTTAATCTGGGCAGATTTCTCTGCGTGAAATTCTGGCTGCTCTCATCTCCTCGGGGGAGAGCGTGTCGCCACAAGAGTAGTGCCACCCAATAATTACATCTCCAAACACATTTTCCTGTTTACTAGTGTATTTTGTTTCATTATGAGAGTGTCTTTTCTCAACAGAATGTTTTGCCAGGAACAACTCTCTTCTTGTCACGGGTTCGTTTACCAGCGCGGAATGCGCGTTGGCACTCAGGACATCGGTTTATCGCTTCATCTGAAAGACTAGCATCCAGACCACCACTCAAGGTCTATCGGGTGAGGGAAAAGTTTTGGCACAATGGGAAGCGAACCCGTAGTTTCTGGCTTTCTGGGACAGGCGCGTTACCTCTAGACCACCGATGCGCAAGCGTCTGGACACTGAGACTAAATGTAAAGGGTGGCATTCTTCAGCTAGACAGAGCTGCTCAATGTCACCATCTTCATTGTACAGAGAGAGAGAGAGAGAGAGTGAGAGAGAGAGAGAGAGAGGAGAGAGAGAGGAGAGAGAGAGAGGAGAGAGAGAGAGAGAGGAGAGAGAGAGAGAGAGGAGAGACAGACAGACACAGACAGACAGACAGACAGACAGACAGACAGACAGACAGACAGACAGAGGAACTCGAACATTTTATTAGTTTTCGGCACAATGATTTATCACAAGACCAGTAATAAGCTATGCGAAACAAGCTGTTTCCAATTAAAAAAACCCCACAGTATTTACACCATTCCGTCCATTAAAAACTAAAAATCCTAAGAATGTTTCATGCTGTGCTGTAGTAGAAAAAAACAGCTTCAATTACACAGTCATTATTTTTCCTTCATTGGGAATGATGTCATGTTGCACAAATATTCAAAGACAGCATCATGTGACTTGTTGCTGGGTTTTTTTTTTTTTTTTTTTTTTTGTTTACTTCAGTGTATGAAGGTCATTCCACAAGATCGTTATTTCTAGTCTAGCTGCTTGTGTTTTGTTTTTTTCCTTCCAATTTTTTTCCCTCAACAAGTCGATTGTTTGTTTTTACTGCGGTCAGCTCTTACTTTTCAATTTTAAGTGTTATTTTTATTTTTATTTTTTAGAAATCAGTTCTTTGTACTTATTCGAAACAGGATCAAGCTTCAATATTCAAGACTACAATAAAGATGAACTAACTTAATATCCTAATCTACGAGTTCAATGAAGTAAAAACGCTGTGTGACCGTTCGTTGCGGCTTGGCTTCAGTACAGTCCCCCAGTTCCTCCAGCTGTAAATGGGTACTGCCCTCTTTAGGGTCCAGGGAAGGTAAAGCAGCGAGGGAGAGGAGATGGGCGGCGCCCTCATTAATTATGCTGGCCCCTAGAGAAGCTGAGGTCTCTGATGCCTCGCTCCCCTACGACCGCATAGGTTACGGGACAACCTTTACCTTTTAAAAACACAAATTCAGATACAAACGTGCGCCTTGATACGAGACCGCAGAAGTCTGCATAAAAGAGCAGTGAATCTCTGAATGGTTTTGCTTTCTTTAAAAAACCAAACAAAAACTTATCCATAAGATAACTATAAAAAAAGAGCTAGATGTGATTCCCCCCCTTTCCCCCAAATTACACTTAAATCCAGTAAAGAACCAGAGCTGTCATCAAGTGATATGAGAAAAAGTTTAGTTGCAAAAAAAATAATGAGATTGTTTTTTTTATTTTGTTTTTGCTGGACAAAGAAAAATTCAAAAGTTCGTTGATGGTTCAATCAATCAATCAATCAATCAATCAATCAATCAATCAAATTTTTATTTCCAGATGGTACATTGAGTAAGCAGCGATCTGCTTTTTTCCATCAAGCCATCTATCTAAAGAAAAGAAAAGAAAAAAAAAATCAAAAACAATAGCAAAAATCAAATCCAAAACAAAACAAAAAACCAACAAAAAACAAAGTAGAAAATCCCCAGCAAACAAAACAAAAAAAACCCAACGAAAGAAAGAAAAGGGGAAAAAGCAAACAAACAATTAAAACAACAACAACAAACATTTCACCAACATTAACTTGCTAACTGATTTCAACAACTTTAAAATAAACTATGCCTATAAATAATACAAGCAACTACTATAACAACAACCAAAAGAGAAAATAAAATGAATAAAATAAATAAATAAAATAAATAAATAAAAACAAAAAAAAATTTTAAAAATCTACTCGAAAGCCATACACACATATGCACATAAACACCCACACAACACCACAACACACCCCACACAACACACACACACACACACACACCCCACACACACCACACACACACACACAAAAAACACCACACGTGCACCTACACACACACACACACACACACACCCCACACACACACCCAACACACCACACACACACACACACACACACACACACACACACACACACACACACAGTTTGCGCTCTTCCACTCAGCTCGTATACTCGTAGTACATGCACACATTTAAAGTCTTTTTTGGTTGGGGTGTGTGTGTGTGTGTGTGTGTGTGTGTGTGTGTGGTGTGTGTTTCAACATTTAATTATAAAGACGAGTATTAAGGAGGGTGGTGTAATATGTTGTGGTTTTGTGGTGAGATTGTGGTGTGGTGTGGTGTAGTGTGGTTTGGAGTGGTGAAGTGTGGGTTTGCGTGGTGTGGGTGGTGTGGTGTGATGTAGTGTGGTGTGTGGGTGTGGTATGGGTGGTGTGGTGTGATTTAGTGTGGTGGGTGTGAGTGGCATGGGGTGGTGTATGGTGTTGTGTGGTGTGGTGTGGAGTCATGTAGTGGGATGTGGTGTGGTGTGGCGGGGGCGTGTGTGATGTATGTTGTTGGTGTGGTGTGGTGTGGGTGTGGTGTAGTGTGATGTGGAGTGACGTGCGTGGTGTGGTTTGTTGTGGTGTGGTGTGGTTTGGGTGTGGTGTGGTGTGGTGCGTTTTGTGTGGTGGGGTGTGGTTTGTTGTGGTGTGGTGTGGTTTGTTGTGGTGTGGTGTGTGGAGTGGCGTGGCGTGGTGTGGTGTGGTGTGTTTGTGTTGCGGTACTGTTTGCTATGAGGCTGTATACAATTCTGTTCGGTCTCTTCACAGTGTGTCAGGCAGGACGGCGCATTATTTATAATATTTTTTAAATATTACTTATTTAGAGAACAACGGAACAAGCACACACAGACTTTTTTTTCACATTCAGTCCCCCACATGCATGCAATTTTAGTAAATATTTTTCACCCGTTCCCACTGGCACAAATGGCCTGCTCTTCCAAATAAAAAGGCAGTGCAGGTTTTTAAACGTGTGCGCGTAAATGTCTGCGTGCGTTCACGTCACACGCACTGGGCCTCGGTTTCTAGTCTCGTCCGATGGACTTTTTGGAGGGTAGTGGAGTCAGCACTGATGTTAACTCCAGAGGAAAAAAAAA
>JASPKP010005307.1:7500-12500 GCA_030674155.1 Stramonita haemastoma | reverse complement strand
AAAGAAAAAAGAACGAAAAGAAAAGAAAGAGACAAAGAAAGAAAGAAAGCAAATGAAAAGGGAAAGAAAAAGGTCTGTAAACAGCATGCACGCTGTCACTCGCAAAGACCCACACTGAAAATCCCCCCCCCCCTGAAAATCCCCCCCCCCCTGAAAATCCCCCCCCCCCACTGAAAACCCCCCCTACTTGTCCAACTCGGCACGGTTCGTTGGAGGTCAGTCCGCTTTGGGCGTGGAAAGCATAATAATTACATCATTATTTATTGCGTTTCTCTCTCTCTCTCTCTGTCTCTGTCCTCTCTCTCTCTCTCTATCTCTGTGTCTCTGTCTCCTCTCTCTCTTTCCTCCCTCTCTCTCTTCTGTTGTCTCTTCTCTCTCTCTCTCTCCCTCTGTCTGTTTGTCTGTCTGTCTGTCTCTCTCTCTCTCTCTCTCTCTGTCTGTCTGTCTGTCTGTTTCTCTGTCTGTCTGTCTGTCTGTCTGTCGTCTGTCTCTCTGTCTCTCTTTGTCTGTCTCTCTTCTCTCTCTTGTCTCTGTCTCTCTGTCTTGTCTTTTCTGTCTGTCTCTCTGTCTCTCTTCTTCTCTGTCTGTCTCTCTCTCTCTCTGTCTCTCTGTCTTGTCTGTCTTGTCTGTCTGTCTGTCTGTCTGTCTGTCTGTCTGTCTGTCTGTCTGTCTCTGTCTGTCTCTCTCTTCTCTCTCTGCTCTCTCTCTCTCTCTCTTTTTCTTCTCTTCTCTGCTCTTTTTATCTCTTTCGTTTCTCCGTTTTCTGTCGTTGTTTTTTTGTGTTTGTTGGTTTTTTCCTGTTTTGTTTTCTTTTGGTTCTTCGTGCTTAAACACTTACCTTTGATCGTCGGAATGCATCTTTAATGGGTGTTGGTTTTTGGATTGGTTAGGTTGGGGTGGTAGGGACGTCCTGAGTCGAATGCAGCTATAAACTCCATGTATCAGTTGGTGAACCTAGGAGCGCTAGCCAAGGAACGGTGGGGGGGGGGGGGGGGGAAGAAAGTGAAAAAACCTTCAGTATCACATCTGCACACACACACCACACACACACACACACACACACACACACACACACACACACACACACACACACACACACACACACACACACACACACACACACTGAGACACAGATATATATATATATATATATAAATAATTATATGTGTGTATCTATGTATCTAAGTATGTATGTATGTCTGTCTGTCTGTCTGTCTGTCTGTCTGTCTGTCTGTATGTATGTATGTATGTATGTATGTATACATGTATGTATGTATGTATGTATGTATACGTATAAAGAACAAAAAGGGCCCAAGGCACTGGCAGGTCTTCACTTAAAATGATCGGAGACAGAAAGTCTCCAAGTTCCTACACTTAAGCCACCAGGCGTCACAGAGACTCAAACCACAGAGTTCCAGACCTTGGAGGGAGAGAAGAGAACTTCTTTTTGACCACCACGCGCGGCCTGGTCATTATTATGCAACACATGTTATGCAAGGAATTCTGCAAAGTTTGAGATGAGGTGACCAGGTTGTTTGTAGTGAGGAATTTTTTTTGCTTCGTTTGTTTGTTAGCAACGTTTAAGTGCTACTTCCATCACAATTCAGAGAAAAAAACCTCCCCCTCCTCCCCCCAAAAAATGCTACCCCCACCCAAACAACCAACCAACCCCAAACAAAAGAACCCACCTCCCTCCCCCCTCCCCTCCCCCCCCCAACCCCCCCCCCCCCCCAAACCACCAAACAGCCCCCACCCCCGAAAAAAACAAAACAACAACCCACAAAACAAACGAAACCTCAACAAACCTGCAGAGCATTAATTCAGACCGCCAGACAGCTACATCACCAGCCTAGAGAAGAAGAAGAAATATTAAATTTTTTTTTTAAAAAAGCGACCCAACCCTACACCGCCCGAAAAACAAACAAACAAAAAACCCACCAAAGAACCAAACCTGCAAAACATTAAACAGCTAGTTCAATCACCATTCAGAGAAGAATCACCACACCACCACCCCAAAAGAAAAAAAAAAGAAAAAAGAAAAAGAGAAGGAAAAAGAAAAAAGAAAAAAGAAAGAAAGAAAAAAAAAAAGAAAGAAAAAAAAAGAAAGAAAAGAAAAGAAAAAGAAAAAAGAAAGAAAAGAAAGAAAAAAAAGAAAAAAAAAAGAAAAGAAAAAAAAAAAAAAAAGAAAGAAAGAAAACAAAGAAAACAGAAAAAAGAGGAAAGGAAGGAAACACACACACACACACAAAAAACCGAAAAGAAAAAAAAAAACCACACCTTAGCAATAACCTTCAACACCCCCCCCCCCCCCCCCCCCCCCCATGATCCCAATATAACAGGGATTACACAGATCCTGTCAATCTTCCTCACTGTACAGACCTGTCACTGATTCATCGGGGGGGGGGGGGGGGGGGGGGGGGGGGGTGTCAATAAAAGCCCTTACAAGTAACGGTTCGGAAAACCCTGATTTTGGCGGGTTTTTTTTTTTTTAGAAGGGGGTAGGGTAGGGTGCGGTTTTTGGGGTGTTGGTTTTGTTTGTTTGTTTGTTTTTTGTTTTCTGTTTCTTTGCTCGGCTAAATCTCCAAGGTTTACTAATGGTGCGAATTTTGCGTGTATATATGTGACAGTTCCCTCTCCCCACCTACTAGTTAGGTACCCGCCTTTCGACTTCGGGGGTGGTGTCTAAACATGAGACTTGTCCGGTCGAGGAAATTTTCTCCCTGGAGTTAACATCAGTGCTGACTCCACCCTCCCCAAAAGTCCTTCGGATGAGACTTTAAACCCAGGCCCCGTGTGCGAACGCACGCAGAACATCTTGCGCACACGTTAAATCCTGTTCCGCTTTTCGTAAGAGTAGGCCATCGTGTGCCGGTGGGAACAGATGACAAGATTTACAAAACTGCATACACACGGGGACCGGATGAAAAAAAGCACATGATTGCTTATTCTGTTATCCTCGATATAAAAGAATAAATAAATAAATAAATAAATAAATAAATAAATAAACTTGTGTGCATGCGTTTTTGTTTGTTTGGTGGTGTGTTTTTTTAATAGTCATCCGTTTCTACCGGTACGAAATAGCATATTCTTCCGAAAGGCGGAACGGGTTTTTTAACGTGTGCGCGTGAAAGATGTTCTGCGTGCGTTCGCGCACGAGGAGGGGGGTGGGTAAGTGAGGCTTGGTTTATTGTCTCATCCGAAGGACTTTACCATTCAGTTCGATTTTTTTTCTCTCGTCAAAGTGGGAAGAAAAGAGCAAGGCTTGGAATCGATTCCAGAACCTCAGAGTTTATTTGTAAAACAGATGAACGTCTTAACCATCCTGCCACCTTCTTTTTATTTATTTTATTTTTTATATATATGTATTCTTTTATATCGAGGATAATGGAATAAACACTCATGTGCTTTTTTTCATCCAGTCCCGTGTGTATGCAGTTTTGTCAATCTTGTCATCTGTTCGCACCGGCACACATTGGCCTATTCTTCCGAAAAGCAGAACGGGTTTTAACGTGTGCGCAAGATGTTCTGCGTGCGTTCGTACACGGGGCTTCAGTTTACAGTCTCATCCAAAAGACTTTTAGGGAGAGTGGAGTCAGCACTGATGTTAACTCCAGAGGAAAAAAAAAATCCCCTCGACCGGGAATCGAACTCGGGTCGTCAAATTGCGAGCGCAATGTTCTGACCACTATGCTATCCCGTCCCCCTTCTTGTGTAAGGGTGTTTGGGGTGGGGTGGGGGGTGGGGGTGGGTTAATTTATGGGGCAGGGCAGGGCAGGACAGAGATTGCTGGTTCATGAGCGGAAGGGAGATCTGTCTGATCGGGTGCACATGAGTAGTGATTGTAGCCTGTCATTGACTGGTTTTAGTTAGGTCTGAGTTCTTTCCGTGCCTGCGCCACACCCTCTTCTTTCTTCCCCCTATAGATAGTCTTGTCACTGTGGGAGTCCCGCCACCACCGCTACACGTTGGTGTGTGTGTGTGTGTGTTGTGTGTGTGTGTGTGTGTGTGTGTGTGTGTGTGTGTGTGTGTGTGTGTGTGTGTGTGTGTGTGTGTGTGGTGTGTGTGGTGTGTGTGTGTGTGGTGTGTGTGTGTGTGTGTGTGTGTGTATGTGTGTGTGTGTGTGTGGTAGTGTGTGTGTGTGTGTTAGTGCGTGTGTGTGTTGTGAGGGAGGGAAGGAGGGAGAGAAAGGGGGAGGGAGGGAAAGAGAGGGGGACAGAGAAGAGGGAGGGGGAGAGAGAGAGAGGGAAAGAGGGAGGGAGGGAGAAAGAGAAAGGGAAGAGAGGGAGGGAGAGAGAAGAGAGGGGGATAGAGAGAGGGATGGAGAAAGGGAGGGAGAGAGAGGGAGGGAGAAGAGAGAGAGAGGGGGGGGAGAGAGGAAAGAGGGGGGGGGGGAGGAGAGAGAGAGAGAGGAGACGAGAGAGAGGATGAGAGAGAGAGAGAGAGAGAGAGAGGTCACGACTGTGATTTCTTTCTTGATGGCTTCAGTTTGCGAGGACAGGAAGTAGAAGGAAAAGAAGAAGAAGAAAAGAAGAAGAAGGAGGAGGAAGAGGAAGAGTGGGCGCTTAACGGCAGCGCAACACATTTTTTCGCTCATAAAACATACAACAATAGATGCTATCTGAGCGTTCGAAGAGGAAGAATTCAAACTCACAGAGCGACGAATTGATGTTTTTCTGTTTATATGTAAATCTAAGAGTAAGGTAAAAGGTGCTCCCATAACCTGTGCGGTCGTTGGGGAAGTGAAGTGTCAAAGACCTCAGCTTCTCTGGGGGCCAGCATTTTGAGGGCGGCGCCCATCTCCTCTCCCTCACTGCTTTACCTTCCCTGACCCTAAAGAGGGCAGGTACCCATTTACAACTGGATGAACTGGGAGACTGTATTTATATGCAACTGATCTTCACAGAAAAGCAAATATTCTTAAACTTGTCACGCAGTCCTTACTCATCCCCCTACCTTAGGTCTTCCTACACAAAATCAGCCACCATTCTCCATACTGCTAT
>JASPKP010005306.1:0-16075 GCA_030674155.1 Stramonita haemastoma | reverse complement strand
AACTCACGCACGCACCCCCCCTGTGAAATGATCACAAAAAACTGAGGATGGGGAAAATAAAGGGTTTTTGCGGGGGGTTACAGAAGCTCTCGTCTGAAAAATCTTTGCCTTTCACCCGGACGCGGAAGAGGGGGTTCTTCTTCTTTTAAACGGTGCTTTTTTCCCCTATTTTTGTCCCGACACCCGGGGGGTGATCTTTTTTAAAGTAAAAGGGAGCAGTAGGGTGACAACTGAAAAAGCCTACAAAAGATTTTTTAGCGGCCCCTCAGATGGCAACTGACCACCCGCAAAGGGGCCATTTTGACCACATTATTTAACATGGGGTTTCGATCCCGGGCGCCAAAAAGGGCCCCTGAAAGGCCTAGCAGGCAAACCACATGGCTGCGTCCCTGCACAAAAATAAGGGTGTTTTAAAGGGATCACAGCCCGTCAATCTTATTGGGTTGGGCTTACCATATACCCCAAGGGCCATGTTGAACCCCGCTGCAGACATGTTTCAAACCACACAGACAGGCTGTAACAAGTCCGCCCCATCCACAAAAATTATGAAGTGGTGAAAATTTTTTTGGGCCTAGTCAGAGTGAATCCCATAACACTCACTCCCTTTTTGAAGTTCAAATAAAGGCTGTCACCCCTTTTTATAGATAGCCTATTTCACAAAACAGCCCGGGTTTTTATCATCGCAAACTAAAAAAGGGGTTTGCCTAATTTTACAAAGGAGCCTTTTAGCATTTTTTCCATGGCAAGCTTGGATAATTTGGGGCCCAAGATTTTTTCCCCACATTCTTGGTAAAAAACATTTTCAAAATCACAAAACCAAAGGGGCGCCAAAACCCCCAAACAACTTAAAATTTTTTTTCTTAGAAACTTGAAACCATTTTTAGACCCAATGTGGGGGGCCTCATGCAAATGTAAAAATCTAAAGAGGCCTATCGCCCTACCCTTTTTTCAGAGGAAACAAAAAAATGAAAGCAGGGGAAGAGTTGAGGGGGGTTTTTAAAAAAAAACTTTCGAATAAAACCTACATTGCCTAAATATGACATTAATTACAAAACCCAACTTTTTTTCTTTTTTTATTTTATTTTTTCCATGACGAAAACCTTTTTTTCACTGTCAGTTAAAAAAAGCTTTAAGTTTTTGGCCAATTACAGATCTAAGTATGACGGCAGGGGGCCCTTTTAAAAGCCAAAACAATGCTAAAAAAAATACTTTTAAAAAAAACCGTGATTGTTGAGTTTAAGTAAATAGTCAGGGGGAAATGAAGTCAAAATTTAAACCCAAATTTGGGGGATTTGGGGAAAATTCAAGTCACAGGTAAAACCCGGGGTTTTCAAAGTCCCCCAATTTTTTTGAGAAATGTAGAATCTAGAGAAAAAAACCCAAATTTCCAAATAAACAGTAAATAATAAAGATATTTTTTGCATCTTATCTTTTTCCCAAGAAAAACTGTAACACTTACAAACATGATGTTTTTTAGAAAATTCACGATAGCTAAAAACTAGCACATAGGCCCCCGATAAACAGTACATCACATACGTCTATACCCTAACTCAGGTAGCCTATCCCCACTTGCTACAACCACTTTTACCCTTTACCATCCTCTCACATAAAAACAACAAACCCCCCTCCATGGCACTACCTCAAGTACTTAAACGCATGCATCTAAGCACCGTGCACACACACCACATGCAAGCATGCCTGCGCGCCTGTACACGCGCACACACATACCACAATAAACGCATGCCTTCATGCCAGGAAACAACACTCACACACACACAACACACACACACACACACACACACACACACACACACAACCGCCCAAAAAATATTACTTCGACATTGAGATTTGTAAAGACAAGAAAACACAACAATTGGCCCTGTCCACCCAAAATTCCCTTCCCCAAACACATTTACCATCAACAATTCTCAGCATTCTCCTGGGACCCTTGTGTGTTTCTTTCTTTCTTTTTTTTTTTTCTTGAAAGTTACTCCAACAGACATTGAGGAATGGATCTATTCCATTCGTATTTGTCATTAGATTAAAGACTGAAACACATAACCAACACAGCAACCAGGCTTCCTCTGGTACTCTTGTGTGTTTTCATCTTCTTCTTTTTTTTTCTTAAAAGTTACTCCTAGAGACACAGAGATGGGGTCAACTCCATTTGTTTTCATTAGGGAAAATATTTGAACTTAAAACAAGTGGCACCATAGTTCACATCTCTCCATTCCTCTATAGGCATGTCACTTATACACATTGGATTCCACCACCATCCTGACTTCTCTATTATTTAAAAGCCAGGATAGTCCTTTATCACTGCAACCCGCAGCACACAAGAATTCTCTGACTTCTATATTTAAAAGCAGGATAGTTCTTTACACTGCAACCCCAGCACACAAGAATTTGTACAGCCTTGTTCTTTTCAGCCAACCATTACTCAACCTTACACCACCATGCAGATTTTAGAGGGAGCATCCGAGAAAATCCACTATTCTCTGCATCAGGGACTTCAAGCTGAAAATGGAGGCTCGCATGTAAGTTTTTGGTATTTATTAATTATTGTATTTAATTAATCTTTTATATCGGGAAAATGGAATAAAGCACTCATCGAGCTATTTTACATCCAGTCCCCGTGTGTTATGGCAGTTTGGTAAATTTTGTCATCTGTTCCCACCGGCACACGATGACCTACCTCTTACCAAAAAGGCGGAACAGATTTAACATGTGAGCAAGATTTCACCATCGGTATCGCACAACGGGGCCTTTCGGTTTATAGTCTCATCCAAAAGACTTTTGGGGAGTGGAGACAGCACTGATGTTAGATTAACTCCAGCACTGATGGTTGTAGCGGATGGCAGCTCGTTTCCGTCTGGTAGTTGTCTGATAAGGTTCGCTCTTGTTCATGCCCTTAGCCTAACAACATAACCTGGCAGTAGTCAATCAAGCAGCGCACTTCAAGAATTATTCACCAATTTCTGTCATTCATATTTATGGTTGTGTGCCTGTTTCAGTTTCTGCACATGGGTTTCATAACAACCCCCCACCCATTCCTTTCAAAATAGTTATAAGTTCTACCTACTAGCATTTTGAAAAGGGGTCGTACTATAACAATTTTTTTTTTTTTTTTCTCTATCTCATTGTCCCACCCCCCGCTAACTTCGACATCTACCTGCTAAAGATGTATAGCCTTCGTTAGCTCTACCCCGGCAGCGTAGTTGTGTGTGTATGTGTGTGGTGGTGGTGTTGGTGTGTGTGTGTGCACTTGCGTGTGTGAGTACGTATGGGATTCGCTAGGACCATGATTGCAGTTGATTGCTTGTGTGATGTAAGGTCGAATGCAAGCGCTTTGATTTGTTTTACAAGATTTAGCGCTATAATAAGTTCCATGTATTTATTATTATTTATTTTATAATTTTCTTGACATGAAGACAGGTAGATAGGATAAATCATTGAATGGACAGACTTTTTGTCAAGTTTTTCTTTAATGGTAGTCAATAATATTGTCTACCATCTTTGAGAGCTGTAAATTGGGTTACCTGCCCTCTTTAATGGCCAGGGGCGGTAAAGCAGCAAGGGAGAGGAGATGGCACCACCCTCAGATATTGCTTGCCTCTAGAGAAAAGCCGAGGTTTCCCGATGCCTCACACTCTTACAACCACGTAGGTTAAGGAACACCTTACCTTACATAGTCTTTGGTTTTGGAACACTGTTAGTGAAACAGTCAGTGCATCTATGTTCAGCATAATCTGTGTGTGCGTGTGTGTGTGTGTGTGTGTGTGTGGTGTGTGTGTGGTTATTTAGGTCTACATTAATGATAGTGCTTGGGGGAACATACATTAAATTTGTATTTTCTGGTAAGCCGATGTTAGGTAAGTTTGTGCAAGGGTTCCAGCCTGTGCAAACTTGGAATAGAAGCAATGAAAGTATGCAAACACAGGCAATTCACTTGTGGCATGCACATGTGTGAGTGCATGTGCATGTTTTTGGTTGTTTTTTTTATAATAGAATCGAGCACTTTGTGTGCTTTTTTTACATCCAGTCCCCATGCGTATGCAGTTTTAGTCAATTTTTTTTATCATTCCTCATGCGATCGTAGGGTGTGGATGTGTGGTGTGTGTGTGTGTGTTGTGTGTGTGTGTGGTGTGTGTGGTGTGCATGCAATTTCTGCATTGTGTCGTGTTTGTGATTCTTCTCTTTAATAGCTTCAATTACCATTAGTAATGAAGTGATTTATATCCCAATTCATTCATTCAGTTCAAATACAGACAAAAGTTGTTATTTTTTGTTGTTGCTGCCTCGTCTTCTTGTGGACGCTCCCATAATGCATGTTCCCCACGCACTCATTTCAATCTCCCCGCCACAGCCATAGATACCCAGATTCGTTGTGACCAGACAAAAGGTATTCCTGGATTTTACCCCACAAAATGAGAAATACATTTTATTATCACATAGAATTGTAATCCAACATTACCCATAGATCTCTGTCAATCATAAAAAACAATTATGATAGAATGCAATAACACAATTCATGTTTAATCTGCAAGCAATCATCACCAACAATGAGGCCCCACCAAAATGATAATACTCAAATCATCTCAGCTACACAGAATCTATCAATCATCACTACAATGAAGACAAAAATGTATTAAACTGATTTCATCTGCAGCCATACAGATCCTGAATCTACTACAATAATGATGGAAGAGTACAATACATCAAATGTTCATTTTGTATGAGCACCAAACATTCAGTCTACTCACAACGAAAATTTCTCTCTCTCTCTCTCTCTCATCCTCTCCTCCATCCTCTCTCTCTCTCTCTCATCTCTCTCTAATCACAAAACCATTTTATTTGTTTTGTATTTGGTACACACTATGTAAAAATGACTTTTTACAAAGTTACTGAGACAAAAAAAAAAAAAAAAAAAAAAAAAGACATGTAATACTGAAAAATAAATGATTTCATCAAATCAGCCCACACTAAAAAATACTATTGAACAAGTTCTCAGAAAGCAAAAAATGAGGGTTAGATAAATGGTGTTGCAAACCTTTAAGGTGAGACACCGGGTACCCAAATGAGTCCCCAAAACATGTTTTTTTTTTAATATAAAAAAAAATGCTGGATGCATATATTGAGATTTTCCCTGTGTAAAAATAAAGATTCAGAACCGTAAAAAATAGGTCTGTGAGAAACAGGTTTACTCATCTTGATTTATAGATAAAAAGCTTAGGATTTTTGAATCATTGAGTTTTGGCGGACATATTGGTTGTTTCCATGGCAACAGAAACAGTGCAGAAAACTGAATAAATCTTTTATTTTTTTTATGCTTACAAGTGATGCCCTTTCAATATAGGCATAACTTGAACTGGGCTTGTAAACAAATTTCATCAGTTACGAACCCCAGTGTCCCCCTTAACTTACATCACACAGGAACAGATCTGAATTCATTCTACAATAAGCAGATAGAAACGCTATGTGAACTGCCATCTTGGATGTCCTTTTTCTGCTATGTTATCAGAATTTCACTTAGTTGCCATTCAGGAACACTGTTTACAGTGCAAACACGACATCAAATCTAACAGAAAAAGAAATTCTTTTGAGCAGTTGTTATCAAATTCTGATCACAATAACTCTAACTACCTCAGTCTTACATTTTCCTGCAACATCCTGCCTGATACTTAATGTCAATCAATATATACGAGCATACGTTGAGTGTGCACTAGTATGACATGCAATATTCCATTATCTTCAATTAATCCTTAATCTTAATCCATTATCCTTGATAATAAAAGAATTTTTTTTTTTAAAAATAAGCATGCGCAAATCGTCATCCTATCTTGAATCTAGAAAGATAAGATTTACCTGTGAGCCTATTCACCATATAATGCAGTACTGTCTTTTTTTCACCTACAGAGAGCAAGAAGTATGACAAGTTTATCAGTTTTCTAAAACACCATGAAAAATCTGATACCTCAAAAAGAAAAGCAAAAAAACTGAATAAATCCAACACAATGATTAAATACTTGTGAAATTAACAGAACCTAAACAGTCTCTTCATTGCATGCAGGCATGTACATGCACACAAAAACACCCCCATATAATGCCCCATGCATCAAAAGTATAACCACTGTACCACTCAAAAGCAAAGCAAAACAAAACAAAAAACCACCCCTGAGTATTCTAGTGACACACAGGGTGCTCTTTCCTGTCTTAGCACCACATCAAATCACCCAAAAATGAACATCATGTCATGATTTCATTCATCCTTTCCTCACGTCTGTCGCGACACGACTGATCCCATATGCTACAGATTAGCCCAAGACTCCATTACCAAGAGGATCAAAACCACTCTACTGTCAAAATAGCAATTTCTACAAGTCAGTTAAATACTGAAGTAGGAAGCACTGTCCAGACTGGTAAGACAGTAAAGTACATTGATATGTTACCCAGGCTAAGTACAACACAAGATATAACTGCTCACTTATGGTCCAGATCCACAAATGAGGCCAGTCATTTTATTCTTTTTTAAGTTCAGGCCTATGTTCAATTTTGCAGTCTTGTGCACTTCAATTTGCAGACTGTGCATTCTTTAGCACAGTGTGAGCAAATGATATTTCCCTTCAGGCCGAGATGGCACAAGGTAACACTGCTATCTGTTCAGATCAACAACTGCACTTCCAGGCCTTTGTACCCATATGGTACAAACTCAGTATTACACCTCCTGTCATAGCAACATCCTGGTGGTATATTTTTAGTACATCACTCAACTTGTATACGTATACATAGCTACCAACTTTACACAATCAAAAACAGAAATAATGGGGGGGGTGGGGGGTGTGGGGGGGGAGTTTCTGGAGTGGGCTTGCGTGACGTTAATTGTAACATGCATACTGCCATGATAAGTTCAAATCCTCCCAAGTACACTGTTGTCTGCTAGCTCCTTTGTTCATTTTTGATCTGCCCATTACCTGTGCATTTGAACAGCAGGCCTATAACACGCCAAAAATCTCTGTTTTTGAGTAACAGGCATAAAACATGGCAAGACAGCTGAAATTGAACTGCTAACAAGACCCAACCCCATAGAGATCTACAAACTCTGGGTCTTTTCAAGTAAGATAATTCACATTGTCAGGCCCCACGAAATTGAAATCACAACAGCAAAGACTGAAGCAGAAAGCCCAACTTTTCTGCTTTGTGAAATGATAAATGCCTGGAAAATCCATTGTATTGAAAACAGAAAACTTCTGAACATAGCAACAACTATCAGATTTGGTCTTTTCTATTGACCATCTTAGTCAATGGCACGGAAACCTGGCACAGCAAATGCATGTATGTCCTACTCGATTTACATCCAAAATTAGAGCCATAAAAAAAACCAAAAAATTCTGGAGGAAAAAAAAAAAGATTATTTGGCAGCTTGAGAATAAATATAAATGAGAATTCTTGTTTCGTGTTCAAGATTCACATGAACCAACAGGAATTTGGGATCGTGTGCAATAGCTCATGTCTCAAAACTTCCAAGTCCCACAAACTGTTAGAGGTAAAAACAATCAAGTGCATGTCCATATAGCTGAATGTTCTCCAGACTTCCAAGTTACCCCCAAACTGTATGAGTGTACAAAACAATCCTAGTGCGGCCATGATGAGCCCTGAGTTTTCCCCGCAATCGGTACCCCAGAATCAGGTTGGCAAAAGACAGAAAGGATGGAGTCCAAAATCAGCCTGGAATGGGGTGGAATTGGTCCAGCAGTGGTTTGCCCTTCTTTCACACACCAAAAACCACAGTCATGTGTAGCAGTCTTGGCCAGCTTGAAAAAAGAAAGGTCATGGCCAATGCGTAGTGCAAACACTAACGAGAACAAAATTACTTGCAATGCATGCATCAATATACTATATATTAAATATAAACAAATAAAATATATATATATATATATAATATAAAATATATTATATATATATATATATAAATATATATACACACACACACAACACATATAACACAACCCTGAATCACACACGCCGCGCACACACACACACACATAACACAGAGAAAATGTACCACACACACACAAACACAGTAAGACACCCACACGACACATCACACACACACACCTGTAAAGCAACACACAACACACAACATCACACAACACACACACCTGTAAGCACACACACACACACCACACACACCTGTAAGCACACACACACACCCACCCACCTGTAAGGCAACACACCCACAGCATAGCATCACACAAAATCTTATACATCCTATCATGAAATCTAGCTCCAAAATGACATGAGAGATGGAGAGAAGTGAGGTCCTAACTCTGTTAACACCAGCAGTATTTTAATGTCTATGTGTCTAATTACACAATCATGTTATAATAAACTATATCTGTATTGTGTTCTACATATCATCAAAATTTTTACATGTGAGAAACTTTGAATCACTCGTCCTTTGTTCCCTCTTTGTTTTGTTGGTGTTTATATTTTTCTTCTTTCTTTTCTAAATTTCAGCTGTTTACACGTACATTGCCTCCTTTTTATTCGCCAACATCCCAATTCCTTTCATTGCTATTTTAACTGAACAAGCCAACAGAGAACGAACCAACAAACAAAAAGCCAGAGATTGTGACAGAACACAGAGAGAGACCAGACACCAACATCATGAATAGGTATTGGAAGTCCTACAGCTACAGAGCAGGTCTAAGTCCTCCACCTGCATCAACAACCAGACTAGGGTCCTCTCTATGTGGAAAATGGAAGGTAGCTATGTTTGGTGCTGTGGCCCATCAGAATGTTAGCAGTACCTTTCCGCATTCTCAAAGCCCCATTATCAGGAGCTGAAACAAGTCATTTGCCTTTGAAATTTTATGATATACATTATAAATACATTTCATATCATATATATACATAAAAAAACGTACAATATACATTATATATACATAAATACTACATATATAAAAATAATATAATATAATATAATATACATATAAATAAAATTTAATTTAAAAAAATTTAAAATACAATATATACACACATATAAAACACACACATAGATTATATTAAATATACACACACATATAGTAACTACTACACACCACACACACATATATATATATAGATATATATATATATATATATATATAATATATAGAATATAAACATATACCACACACATAATATACATATACACACACATATAAAAAATATAATAATATAATATAATGATAAAATATATATATATATATATATAAATATACACACACACATATATTTATATATATATAATATAATACACACACACATATATATTAAAATATATATATATATATATACACACATTGTATATAATATATATATATATATATAAAAATATATATATATAATATGATCATAAATATAAGATATATATATATATACTACACACTACACACACACACGCACATATTATATATATATATAATATACTAATATACACACATATATATATTACACTCATCATATATATATATACACACATAAATATATATACACACAGCATAAAATATATAACACCACACGATATAAATATATACCACACACATATATATACTATAGCACACATATATATAAACACACAGACAACACAACATATATAATATATAATAATATAATATATAATATAACAATATTATATAATATATATATATATAATATATATACCACACACACACACACACACACACACACAGAACACACCACACACACACATATAAATATAAATAAATATAAATACAAACACACACACACCACACACACACACACACCACACACACACACACACACACACACACACACACACACACACACAACAACAAAACCCATGAACTGTCACACTATCAATGAATGTACAATAAAGCTAGCGTATACCTTGTACAGCTTTAGTTAACCGTTTTAACATGATTACCTTCAACTGATTTCTCTGTACCCAAGATTTCGCTGTTCTTCTGGTCCAAGAACCATGGTCAGAGTTCAATTGTTCTCTCTCCACCCATTTCTTGCTTTATTTTCAAAGACCGTGGCAGGGGGGGGGGGGGAGGGGGGGGTGCTGCGGGGGGGGGGGGGGGGGGGGGGGGCCGGGGGGGGGGGGGGGGGGGGGGGGGGGGGGGGGGGGGGGGGGGGGGGGGGGGGGGGGGGGGCGGGAGGGATTTAAAGCTGGAAGTTGAGCAAAATGCACAATAGATATGTAATCAAAATTCTAAGAAAGAGAAAGCACACTTATTATTCCTAACATAAAAATATTAAATAGTATGTAAACAGCATTTTATTTTTTAAGTGTATAAAAATTACAAGCCATCCAAAAAAATAAAACAGTTTTTCACCTTACAATTACAAGACACAGGTGTCTAGTTTTGCATATTAATACAAAAACTAATATATACATAAAGAATCTTCAGATAACGCGAAAAATTTGCTGCAAAAAAAGAGATAAGACTGAACAGTCTATGTTTTTTATCAGTATTTTACTATTTACCTCAACTCTGTGCATGGATGGGCGGTGCCCAGCAGAATTGTGGGTTTTTATCAGTCAACTAGACAGACAGACAGACCAGACTGACAGACACAGACAGACCCATACATACACAGACAGACAGACCCCCCCCTTCCTAGAAAAATAGAATTCAGGACCATACAGACAACATACGGACGGATTGACTGATGGATGGACTGATGATGTGATGGATGGGATGGAAAGATTGATAGATGGATGGATGGGAGAGAGAGCCTTGAAAGATAACGTATAGATAGACAGACAGACAGACAGACAGACAAGACAGACAGAACAGATATGACAGATAGATAGATAGACAGACAGATAGATAATAATGGCACCATCGACAAGAGATGAGCCTCAATTTAACAAATTATACAACAACAAAAAAAGTTCATTACGCCTCCAGAAAAGTCGCTGGGTGTTCAAGAAAGTTTTCCCTCTGGGGACAGGGCCGCAAACAGCACACACTGATGGATGCCTCCTGGTAACAGGCTCAATGGGTAGGTGTTCCTGTTACGCAAATCATACTGCACCAATGTTCCCGCTCCCGCAGTCCCGTGTACAGCAGTTGCCATTTGCCTGAAACAGACACAGCTGTGTGAGTGCTTGAAAAAGGTATATTCTAGAGAGTTCCACGGAAACTGCATTATTCTCTTTTTTTTTTTTTAATTACTTCAAATCTGATATTAGCCTTCCTTTCGTTATGATCAAAATTCATTTTTTTTATTTTTGGTTTATCATACAATTCTTTGTTTTTTTGTCTCATACTAGGCTAAGATCCCAGACATTCTGGCCTCTCACCAAAGAATGAAACAGTGTTGAACAAATTGTTTACAGATTTTTTTATAACTTTAAAGACTTAAAACTATTAAAAAAAAAAAAAAAAAAAAATTTTAAATAAGCTTATTCTTTTGTAAGCAATCCTCTTTACTCCTAATCATATATATAAAACATATATTCAGAGTTTAATTTATTTTCAATGAATATAATTCTTAATTACAAAAAAACGACTGTACACATGTGGGCACACTGTCATGCAACACACCCAAGCATGTGTGCCTGAACACACACACACATTGACACAGTCATCTCTGATAATATATAGACACTGAAATGGGGGGGGCAAAATTGCCAACGGTTTGAATCGCAGAGCTTGTGATCTGACAGCCCCGATTTTAGCTACCTACTGAGGCAACCCACTTAAAACAATTTTTCTTCTGGAGTACAACAGTACCAAATGCCAACCACTCTCCCAAAAGTTCTTTGATGAGACCAAAGAACCAAGGTTTCTGATATGCAACACACAGAGGAACAACTTGGAGCATGTGACTACACTGTCAGTCTACTTTCAGTAAGAGTAAGCTATTGGAGTACTTCCTTGCATGGCTGATAGGAACAAATGACCAACACCTGGTGTCCCTTTTTAGCACATCATACCCCAAAGTCCGAGAAATGGCAAATACTTGAAATGGTGGGCATCAAATTTAGTATAACACACAAACTCACCATTAGTGAACCTTACACATTTACAGCACTAGCTGAGGAATGGAAAAAATTAATAAATAGCAGCCATAAAAGTATACAACTAACAAATAATACGAGCCCAGAAATACCATGGAAAAAACTAGCGAAATAGCGTCAGTCTTCAATTGTATACGAGTTTCATATCAGTCGTTGAACACAGCATCTATCACCACACAGAGGACGTAGAAAGCATCCCAGACCCTAGCTGGTGTTTGTGTGGTACTCCAGGCAACAAGTCCACACCATCTGCTTGCCGAGTTGAAGCTCTCAAAGTTCTCCAAACCCTCAGGCCCTGCCGGAGTCCGCTACGACCAGTGTGGGGTGTCCTCCTCGCCAGGCAGCGAACGAACACCAGCGTGCCTGGGGGCGTATGGGTGGCACATGTTTTGAGTACCAGATTCACAAAACTACTTGTCCGGATCGGGGGGAAGCTGGCCCCAGCTCATGGAGGTCACTCTCTATGGCTCCCCAGAAGGGTAACATAATGTCTCCAACCACCTCTTGAGACGCTCTAGAAAACGCGAGTCCAGGTCGACAATCTCTGATCAGCGCGCGAGAGGTCGTGCGTCTTGGGAGGGCGGGCGCCGGGCGCGTAGCCTCACAATCCCCCAGGCATGATTCTACTGCTTCTCCTGCTTTTGTCAACTGTCCAGGACCACAAGCAGCGCAATGCAGACTGTTCAATAAATACGCTCCTGTTCAATCCATCATGACCATTAACGCATTAGCGTTTCTCTGGATGTGGACTTCCAAAATGGAAATATGTCCCCAGACTGAGTGCCGTATGCCTTAGCTGCTGGTGTGGAGATTTAAAGTCCAAGCCCTACAAGCACCACGCCTGTTGACAATCACCTTATCTGGTACTCCCACGCGTAACTACATGGACGAATAAGGATGAGTAGTAAGGATGACCGAGAAACCATGTCCTGGATAGCAGAGGATGATGGGACTATCCTTGGAACCTGAAGCACAAACGGTCAAATCTTCTCTCTAGTAGTCTCCGCCCGAGCCTCTGTTTATTATTTTCCCTTCTTCAGATGCTTTCCATGGTGATAAAACATGAATCAACCCTTTGTTGGAACGTGGTTAGACCGACATACTCTTGAAAGTACTAGCTTCTTCTCAGGGTCCGAATAAAATCCCAATCCTGGGAATTTTGGTCAAGTGGGTTAAGGCACAAAAAATGGATGTCAAAGTGCAACATCAGTAATAATGCTTAACAAAATAAATCTCACAAAACAAAAAACCAATAACACAATCAATAACACTTTTAAAAATGAACATTTCTTTTCCTAAAAAAAACCAACAAACCCAATAAAAACCACCTTTCTTTTTTCATTTCACACACACAACACACACACACACACACAAACACACACATAACACACACACACACACACACACAACACAACACATGAACACGACGACACAAAACAACACACACACACACACACACACACACACACACACACACACACACAACACATGTCTCACACACACTCACAAAATAGGACGACACACACACGAAAAGTGCTTTGGCGAGACTATAGTATAAACCCAAAAGTCCGGTGGTGCGAATGCATTCAGAACATCTTGTGCAACCAGTTGTGCTTTCAAAAGAGTAGGTCATTGTGCACTGGTGGGAAACATGATGACAAAATCCACAAAACCATTAACACATGCAAAATGCCCGCATGTGGACTGAAGTAAATTTTTTTTTTTAAAGTACCAAATGCTTATTTTAATATCTTTGAAATAATAAAAATAAAATAAAAACTTTTTATTAAAATAGAATAATAAAACACACACACACACACAGGCCACACACACACACACACACACACACACACAGCACACTACATAACGAAACACACACACACACACACGACAATAACATATGTATCTCACCATAATTAAAAAGATAAACATGTATCCATTACTCTTATATTCCTTTGCAGCACCTAACACGTTAACTCCTGTTCCTAGCTTTTTCGTAAAGTAGAGCAGTTGCTGTGCCAGTGGGAACAGAATGACAGTTAAAAAACTGCATAAACACAACGGGACATAAGATTGTAAAAAAACAAAAAGCATATAATGCTTTATTCCAATATCCTCGATAGTAACAGATATAAAATAAATCAATCAATAAAATACATCTAACACAAACATAAGTGGTACAAAGGAATAGGAGGGAGGAGAAGAGGGGAGAGAGAGAGAAAGAGACAGAGAGGCCCGTAAAAAAGGAAAAAGAGAAACTAGAAAGAGAATTGGGGGAAACAAATAAATATTAAAAAAACAAAAAAAAGGGAAAAAATTAAAATTTTCAAAAAAGTCGAAAAAAAGGGGGCAAAAAATAATATTGTTTTTAAGGTCCATGACAAATGAATTTAACCAGCGGGCATTTAAAAGATAAAACAAAAATATTATCAGTGGGGAGAACCCAAAAAAAAAATCATGAGGGGGGAAAAAATTTTTGTGTGGGGGCTTTTAAGGGTAGCCCAAAGGGGTTCCAGGGGTGCCCCCTGAAGTTTAAGATTTTTTTTTTGTATTTTGACATTGAACCCCAAAAATTAAAAACCCCCCATTTAAATTTATACAATACAGTAATTTTGAAAAAAATTTTTGGGGGGTTTAAAACCCCGGTTTGCGTCTTAAAAAAAAAAAATGCAACTGCTTTTCCCCAAATGCTTTTTTTTTTGTGGGTTTTTTTTTTTGTACCACCAGACACTTCCCTTTTCCCAAGGGGAAAAATACTGAGTGAATTTCCTTGTTTTAAAAAATTATTTTTTTTTAAAAACTTTTCAAATAGCTGGACTGTCAAAAAGGGAAATTTTCCCCCACCTGATTCATAAAAGACCCTTTTAAAAAAAATAAAAGGGGGAAAAACACTTTTACCAGAGACCCAAACAAACAAAAAAAAACAGAAAAAAAATTAAACCCTCACATACAAGTCAAAAAAAGGCAATATAACAAAAGTGAAAACCCCCAAATGTAGTTTTAGATAAACAACCCCCAAAAATATCAGCCAATGATATATAAAATATTTAAAAAAATAAAAAAAAGAAAACCCCCAAGGGGGTTTTTTCCGGGCACGTGACAGAAATTTTTAAAAAAAACAAAAAAACATGGAGATGAAACTCCCCCCTTAATTTCCCGTTTTCTAGTAAAAAAGCCTGCCTGGAAACCCCAAAACTCGGTAAAAGGAAAACCCCAAAACCCCGTGGAAGAGGGCCCCAGTGTCACCCAGAAAAAAGAATTTTAAAATACACTGTCAAAATAAACCGGGGATTTCTTTTTTCTGCTCCCACCTCCCGGCCTTTTTTTTTTTTCCCCCAAAAAACTGCCTGCGCCCCCCAAAAGTGGCGTCTGGTTGGGGCCCATTAAGGGTTTTAAAAGGTTTTTAAGGCCCCCTTTTCCCGTCGTTCTTCCCCCTCCCCTTAAAAATTGAGATAACCCCCCGGGGTTTATTCCTGTTTTTTCCCCCTTTCTCCAAAATTTTCCCGGGTGCCCTTTTCCCCTTTTTCCCCCGTTTTTTCGGCCCCCTTTAGGATTCACCTCCAAAAAAATTTCTGCCCCAAAACCCCCTTTTGGGTTTTAAAAGGTCCCCCCCCCCCCCCTTCCCCTTTTAAAATTTTCCCCCGTTTTTCCCCTCCCCCCATCCCCCCCCCAACCCCCCCCTGAAGTTTTCAATTTTACGGCCCCTTTTTGATCTGGATGCGATGGGATTTTTGGGGATGTAATGAGTCCCCGTCCAAATGCAAAAACTGTAAATGTTTTGGGGTGGCTGCCTTGCTGCCCCCCGAAAACCCAGCAGAAGAATTTTTTCCCGATCTTTCGGGGGTTTTTGATCCTTCCCCGGGGTTTTTTTCTAGAGTGGTGGCCTTCTTTGCCGGGCCCTTGTCTCCCCCCCCCATCTTTTTTGCTTTCTTTTTTTTCTTTTTCCATCTTCCCCCAGTTTATTGGGGACAAGTTGGGGGTGAGCAGGGGGCTGTTAAAAAGTAAAAAAAAAAAATT
>JASPKP010005305.1:5000-16077 GCA_030674155.1 Stramonita haemastoma | reverse complement strand
GGTGAGAGGGAACCCGGGAAAAATTCAATTATGGTTACACTTTTTGAACTTACGCGGTGAAACGAAAAAGTTCATTTCTTTGGGACTAGAATTCATTAAATTTTTTAAAATTTGTTGCTTTTTTTTTTTAAAGCGTTAAACAACAACAGAAAACTACTCTCTCTCTCTCTCTCTCTCTCTCTCTCTCTCTCTCTTCCCCCTCTCTCTCTCTCTCTCTCTCTCTCTCTCTCTCCCCCTGGTCTCTCTCTGTTTGTGTCTGTGTCTGTGTTGTCTCTGTCTGTCTGTCTGTCTGTCT
This sequence comes from Stramonita haemastoma, assembly GCA_030674155.1. Lineage (NCBI taxonomy): Eukaryota > Metazoa > Mollusca > Gastropoda > Neogastropoda > Muricidae > Stramonita > Stramonita haemastoma. The sequence continues at coordinate 15,782 of JASPKP010005305.1, read as the reverse complement.
GTCTGTCTGTCTGTCTGTCTGTCTGTCTCTCTCTCTCTCTCTCTTCTCTCTCTCTCTCTCCTCTCTCTCTCTCTCTCTCTCTTCTCTCTCTCTCATTATGCTGGAACTCATATGAGGGTACCATGACAGACACACACGCGCGCGCAGTGTGTATGTGTGTGTGTGTGTGTGTGGTGTGTGTGTTGTGTGGTGTGTGTGTGTGTGTGTGTGTGTGTGTGTTCTGTCTGTCGAGGACTTGGAGCGACAGACATAGAACACCCCCCCCCCCCCACCCCCCTAAGAATAATACAATATTCAGCATAGGAAGAGACAGCTTTCCCCTCAGTACAGCTCGGAAATGCGTTTACACTTAATGGTCTGCTGAGCCAGAAAGTGCATACAGCCAAAAAAGAGGTTGATGGAGGGTTAGAGGGTAGGGGGTAGGGGAAAGAGGGTTGGTTGAGAAGGGGCGTAAGGGCGGTAAGAGAGGGGTGGGTGGGAGGGAAGCACGATCAAGGGATGCAACCCGCCCCCGTTTCGACAGCACCTATGCAGAAATATACAGCATGTATGGTGGAGTATTGCTATGAAGCCTTGTTAGAGAGATAGATAGATAGAGAGGAGAGAGAGAGAGGAGAGGAGAGGGAGAGAGAGAGACAGACAGACAGACAGACAGACAGACAGACAGACAGACAGACAGACAGACAGACAGACAGACAGAGATGATATCACAGATAGTGGAGAGACTTTAAATGCCCTTGAACACACCACACACACACACACCCAACACCACACACACACACACACCACACACACCACCACCACCACCCACCACCACCACCACCACCACCACCACAACAAAAACAAACAAACACCACCACACCACAACAAAAACACACACGCGCGCGCGCGTGCGCTTAAAAAAGCAACACGGTAAAAGAAAAAAAGAGACAAAACTGAGCACATACATAACACCCGACGAGAAGGAAGTTCTGATCACGATTTGCCCCCCACCCCCACCAAAAAACAAAATCAAAAGTCAAACAAAAACCGGGATAAAAATTCCTCACGTTAGATTTCAATCATGCCAACCCAGTTCACCCCAATGATAGAATTAAACCACGCGGCCAATTCTTTATTCCGCTAACACATTAGACACAGGCTCAAAGACAATGCCAACACTTTCCGTCACGTAATGACGTCATTTTGCACGGCTTACGACACATCTTGAGACAATACATCGTCTTTTGTTTAAGCATTAGCCTAATACGAAAGAGAAATCAAGAATAATATCTCAGGGTTTTTTTTCCAGAATCTCAGAAAATTGATATGTGAAAGAATCGTTTAACTCTGATAATTTGAAATAAAGATAGGAGAGGGAAAAAAGTGTCCTAGAACTTGAGGTCGTTTTTGTTGCGTGTTAACGGTGTAAATTTTGAATTTGGTTTACTTTTTTTTGGTTATATATCTTTGATTTTTTTTTACGAGGGGAAGTAGGTGTTGAATAGCTTTATTTCTCGTGTGGGTGTTGTTATTATTTCTTTTTTTTATCGAGGATAATGGAAATAAGCACTCATCTGCTTTTTTTACATCTAGTCCCCGTTTGTATGCAGTTTTTATCAATCTTGTCATCTGTTCCCACCGGCACACAATGGTTACTCTTACGAAAAGCGGAACAGGATTTAATGTGTGCGTAAGATGTTCTGCGTGCGTTCGCACACAGGGCCTCGGTTTTATAGTCTCATCCGAAGGACTTTTGAGGAAGAGTGGAGTCAGCACTGATGTGAACTCCAGGGGAAAATCCCCTCGACCGGGAATCAAACCCCGGGTCGTCAAATTACGAGCGCAATGTTCTGACCACCAGGCTATCCGGTCCTCTTTTGTGTGTGTGTGTGTGTTGTGTGTGTGTGTGTGTGTGTGTGTGGTGTGTGGTTGTGGGGTGTGTGTGTGTGTTGGTCTGTTTATGTGAGTGTGCGCGCGTGTGTGTATTGTGTGTGTTTTGGTTTGTTTTGTTTAATGCTCATTAAACTACTTGGGGGATATAACACCCTGCAGTCACACTGCTATATTATACACCACTCAGCCCCTCTCTCCTCTCTCCTCTTCTCCCTCTCTCTCTCTCTCTCTCTCTCTCTCTCTCTCTCTCCTCTCTCTCTCTTCTCTCTCTCTCTCTCTCTCTCTCTCTCGAATGTTGAACCCATTCCATTGTGTTCAGTTTATTTATCTATGCCCTTAGAAAGACATATGAGACGCTTAATGACTAAATTCAGATTTGGTATTTCTGATATATATTTACATTCTTATCGCTACAAATCTGTCAATGATCGTAATTTGATGTGTCCATTGTGTCATGATGCACTTGAAAATGAACTTCATTTTATTTTGTCTTGCCCGGAGTTAAAAGAGCTGCGAGAACAACTAATTCCTTTGAAGTATTTTTCAACAGCCAGTGTTGTTCAGATTAGTGATGCTGATGACGACTCCTAATGAAAATATTGCAAAAAAACTTGCTGTATACTTATACAAAGCATTTAAAGTACGCAGTATGTTGTCAACATAATAATTATGTCAGTCTGTGAAAACTTACAAAGTGTGTGTGTTTTCTATCTTGTATGTAAACCCCTTCTATGGGGCAATGGCCTTTGTGAATAAAATTATCCGAATCCGAATCCGAATCTGAATCTCTCTCTCTCTCTCTCTCTCTCTCTCTCTCTCTCTCTTCTCTCTCCTCTCTCTCTTCTCTCTCTCTCTCTCTCTCTCTCTCTCTCTCTCTCTCTCTCTCTCTCTCTCGCACCGTCAAGTCACAAGCTTGACGTTCTACCATGAGGCCTTCGTAAGTGTACCTAATTTTCACCAATAGTATATATAGGCAAAGGTGTCCCATAACCTATGTGGTCGTAGGGGAGCGAGGCGTCCGAGACCTCAGCTTCTCTAGGGGCCAGCATGCATGTATTGAGGGTGGCGCCCATCTCCTCTCCCTCGCTGCTTTACCTTCCCTGACCCTAAAGAGGGCAGGTACCCATTTACAGCTGGGTGAACTGTGGAAGTGTACTTAAGCCAGGGTGCGCAAACGGTCACCCATCCGATGCTGCTTAACCTTGACTGGGGGAAAGTGAGTGCTCTGACTACTGAGCTATTCGTCCCCAGTAAATACATACAAAAGAGTTGGGGGGGGGGGGGAGAGTTTGCCTGAGCCACAATGGTCCTTAGCTGTCAACTTCCATTCAGAACAAGGCCAAAATCTGCATCAGCTATTGATGTGAAAGAAATAAGCGCCAAGGTCAGCATTGATAAGAATGAATGGTGTTAGGCGAACAAATGCTCTGTGGGGATCCTCTTCCTTCTTCGTCGTCGTTGTCGTCAAACGCTTAAACAGCTACCCACTGTCTGTCATATTCATGAAGAAAAATGCCTTGCACTGCCGCTATTGTCTTCAGCCACGTTAACCCGTAGCATTACACACCCTGCACTTGTCAATAAAATGACCAAAAAAGTCTTCGTTTAGTTGAAATATAGCAAGCAGGGTGCTTGTCAAAAAAACAGGCCCCACACGCAAACTCCCCATCCAGTATGTGCTTAGTGTCTCAAGGTGACTTCCCTGTGCGATGCATGAAAAAGAGTGTTCGTACTCTCCATGACCCATTCGAGACCCTTCAGCATGTATTTATTTTACATTTTGTGCACATTTACGAGCCAGTTACTATCTAGAAAAGAGAGAGGAGAGGAGGAGAGAGAGGAGAGAGGGAGAGAGAGAGAGGAGAGAGGAGAGAGAGATGGAGAGAGAGGAGGAGAGAGGGGGTGGGGATGGAGGAGAGAGAGGGAGTGAGAGAGAGAGATGAGAGGGAGAGAGGAGATGAGGGGGAGAGGAGGAGAGAGCAAGGAAGGCAAGCAAGGGCAAGGCAAGGCAGGCAAGGCAAAGTCTTTTATTCGAGGTTATGATAAGATCGTGTTGTTTTTTACATCCAGTCCCCGCCCTTTTCAGGGATACATCAAGTTGAAAATATACTAAACAATAAGACTTTACGCTAGTACCAAAAACACACAAGAATAAAGGAACTATATATGATAAGAGGAGAGAGAGTTTGGAGAGGAGAGGGGGAAGTCTGATGAGAAGGAGAATTGAGAGGGGAGAGATGGGAGAGAGAGGGGGAGAGGAGGGGGAGAGAGAGGAGGGAGAGAGAGAGGGGAGGGAGGAGAGGGGGTGGGGGAGAGAGCCGAGAGAGAGAGAGAGAGAAGTCCAGAAAATGGATAAACAACAACAAAAAAAAATGGAGCAGATTGTCCTTGAACCGAAATGCACGCCTTTTTTTTCATTATGATCGTCGGGACTATTGCTGCTGCTACTGATGTTGCTGCTTGCTGTTGATTTTGTTGCTGCCACTGTTGCTCTTGCTGTTGTGCTGTTGTTATTGTGCTGGTGTCGTTACTGCTGCTGTCGATGTTTTTTTGTCGCTGCTAGCTATTGTTGCTGCTTATGTATTTGCTGTTGCTGATTATAAGTCGTACGATATGCCTGTCAACTAGAGATTGCCCTCTTCGTGGGAAGAATCAAAGTGGTTTTTTACCTGACTGGACCTGACTTGACTTTTGACTTGACTGCTGGTGTTGGCTGCTTATTGTTTCAGCTTTGGAGGGGGGGGGGGGGTTTTAAAAATTTTTTGTCTCTTTTGTTCCTTTCGTTGTATTCTTTATGTCTTCTATTTCTCTTATCATTTCCATCCTATTTCATTTCCTTCGTCTCTCTCTTCTCTCCTCTCTCTCTCTTCTCTCTCTCTCTCTCTCTCTCTCTCTCTCTCTCTCTCTCTCTCTCTCTCTCTCCCTTCCCTCTCTTCTCTCTCTTCTCTCTTCTCTCTCTCTCTTCTCTCTCTACTTCCTTCTCTCTCTCTCTTCTCTCTCTCTCTCTCTCTCTCTCTCTCTCTCTCTCGTCACTTGCGTCTTACCCTCATTCATCTTTCAGTCCTTCTTACGTTCCTGCTCTTTTTCTCTGTTTGGTTTTGGTTTTGGAAAAGTGATTTCCTTGTCTCTCGCACACGTTCTACGGACAATGTGATAAATCAGTGCTGTGCTGCTGTTAGTGTGTGTGTGTGTGGTGTGTGTGTGTGTGTGTGTGGTGTGGGGCGCGCGGGGTGTGTGTCTGTGTGTCTGTGTGTCTGTGTGTTGTCTGTGTGTGTGGGTGGTGTGTTGTTAGTGAGTGCGTGGAGTGTTCGATTCATTTTTACGTCTTTCACAAAATGTGATATTAGACATTTAAAAATTAAAAAAAAATGTGTTGAGTGTGTATGTGGGGGGGGGGGAGGGTGGGGTAGGGGGGGGAGGAGTTTTGGAAGTAGGGAAGGTAGTTAATTCACAAAAATCTACACAGAACAGTTAGAAAAAAAAAAAAAAACACACACAAATGTATATAATTTCTTGAATACAAATTAGTAAAAATTCCAAATTCTGAACCTGAATCTAAACCTGCATGAACAATAAAACTATTTAAACCATAACCAACAAGAAAAATTCTAATCAACAATGGGAAATGACTTTTAAGTCCGTAATAATCATAATAAAGAACCAATAGGACAGTGCAGTAATGATTTGAAAAATGTAATACCTCAGTAATGGATCATTGAATATCTCTGTGAGGATGATGAGGTTAAGAAAAGGTATATAACTTTTCAGCATGCTTGCATATCAATTATGATCAACAGGGGTTTATACTATGTCCACATATGCAAGATACATGTCCAACATATTTTGCTTTAAACAGTTCATTTTCCATCTGCAAGCCAGAGAAACAATTTCTTTTATACAATAAAAATGTGTTTCATATATTTTAACAAAAGACTGAAATTTTTACCATCCCTTCATATACACCTAAACACCAAGTTTCAATGTGCGTGAGTTGTGTGTGTGTCTGTGTGTTGTGTTTAAGTGTGTGTGTGTTGTGTGTGTTGTTGTGTGTGTGGGTTGTGTGTGTGTGTTGTGTGTGTGTGTGTTGTGTGTGTGTGGTGTGTGTGTGTGTGATGTGGAGTGTGTATGTTGACTGTGGTTGTTATGTGTGGGTTGGGTGTGTGTGTGGTGAGTGTGTGTGGGTGTGGGTGTGAGTGTGTGTGTGCGTGCGAGTGCGTGTGTGTTTGTGCAAGCGTCTTTGTGCGTGTTTGTGCGTCGTGCGTTGGCGTGTAAAGTGGGTGTATCTGCATTTCTTATGCATTTCATGATAACTTTGAACGACGGATAGATAGATAGACAGACAGTTAGGACAAACAGAAAGACAGATAGACAGACATTAAGACAGGACAGAACAGGAGGCAGAACAGAACAATAGACAGATAGACATAATATAATTATTGACATACAGATAGTCAGATAGAGAGAGAGACTGACAAATAAACAGATTTATAGACAGTAGGCAGAAAAATGGACAGGCATATAGGTAGACTAAGACAGACAGAAAGACGAACAAACAGACAGACAGACGACTGATAGTACACAGACAGACAAAGAGACAGGCAAATTGATAGACAGATAGACATGATTTTTCGTCTGCCTGTGAACGATATTACTCTAGCATGATTACTTTCCAAACATTTTTTTCATATTAATGGGGATGGTGGCGGGTTTGAGTGTGTTCTTCAATTTAACGTCTTTCCACTTAAGTGATATTAGACGAGAAAAAAAAAGAAGAAAAAAAAAGAGAAAAAAAATTTACCCGTATATGTGAATGTGCTTGAAGAGAAGAGAGCGGGGAAAAGAAAAAGAGAGAGAGAGAAGGAGAAGAGGGAGGGGGGGGGGGGCAGAAAGGGGAGGGGAGAGAGGAGAAATGTGTTGTGTTTAATTTCAATTGCATTTGGGGCATGGAGTGTGGCCCTTTGGGGGTGTTTAGTGTGGACTTCATAAAAAAATATTTGAAGGTTAAAAACAAAGTCTTCAGATAACAAAGAATATTTCAAATATATAAAATTTAAACAGAATGAAATTTAACTACATGTAACAGTAACAACAATCAAAGGTAAAAACCAAAAATGGATTTTTTACAAGACAAAAAAAAAAAATCATGAAGAGCGAAAGTCGTTAAAATCTTTTCTAAAAAATTTGGGTGTTTGAGTTTTGAAAAAATAGCCCAATTTTTGGGGTTAAAACCGAGGCCCCCCGAAAATGGCGTGAACAAGTAAAGTTTCACTGTGATTTGTTCACGAAAAACATTTATTATTTTGGCATTTTCTTGCGGGAGTTTTTAAACGAAAGCGATACTTTTTAAAGTGATGTGTCTGGGCTAAAATTTTTCAAATTATTTAACAAGAGGGTAGGTCTTTCTTGTTTTCTTTTTATGCAGTTATTGAATATTGCAATTAGAACTTGAGAAAACTTTGGAATTGAGAAAAAGATAAATTCTCTCCAGTCTGAAAAACCTCCTGGAGATCTAATTGGGAAGGAAAGGCTGTAGTACTATCAAAAACAGTGGGCCTTTTTCTGGCGTTATTACCTTTTTTATTGGGAGTGATCCCACAGGTGAAGGTCCCCAGAAAAAAAGTTATGATTTCTTTAATGACAAAAGATGCACAGGGGTTTTTTTTTCAGTATCATTTCGCGTTTGCCTTTTGAATTTTTAAAAAATCTAAGCGAAAAGAAACATTTTTTTTGAACTACACATAGTAAAAATTTGACAGGCTTTTTAGGGGCAGGTAGACTATGATTTTAAACCCATGGGATGGCTGCGAGTTCGCAGTAAATTTTGATATTGGTTTTTCCCAAGTAATATTGCTTTACACATTTAAGTGGGAATTCAAAGCATGCACCTGCTTGCCGTCTTCGAGAACAAGATCCGTCTGTGAAAATATGAAAAATAGTTTCTATAGTGACTATCAATTTAGCAGTTAACTTACTCTTTTAACAAATTTGGCGAATCTTTTTTTAATAAATTTAATTTATTTTTTATCAAAGTGGGTTTTTTCCATTCCACGGGGGAAACTGGCGAAAATAAGGGTTAACAGCAAAAGAGGTTCCTATGATTTTGGGATGACAAAAGAATTTGCAGCAAAAGTATTTAAAGAGATTTCAAGATGGAACTTTTCAGCCCTTTTACCAAAATCTTTATCAGATTTTAAGGTGGATTCGCGTGAGGAAGTTTCTTACGCACGCTTTTTTTATACGAATTTTGCAGCTGAGGATTTTTAAATCATCAAACGGTAGAACACCCGCTTCTCTGTAGGTCCCCCAAAAATTTCATGAATGAGTGGGGGCCCCTAGTGCAAGTTTATAAGCTTTGGAATCTACACTCTGTAAAATTTTTTAAAAAGTGTTGGGGGTGATTAAAGAAAACTTCTTGCGCATTTGTCAATCGAACGAAAAAAAGCGAGGAAGAAAAAGGGGGTACAAGGGCCTTTTTTTATTTTGTCCCCAATGTTGCTTACTAACAATTTAAGAAAAATTCAAACTTTTTCGAGCTTTGTTCGAATATATTCGATTGATTGCTCCAAGATAATTTTAGTAAAATACACCAAGAAAACTTTACAGCCTGTGCGTACTGCAGAACAAAAACCCCTCAATTGTGGGAAAATGGTAAAAAGTTTTTTGGGTCATAACTGAATTAAAGAGCATTAAAAATTGTTTTTTCCAATGGGTTTAAAGAGACCATTTTCTTCAAAAAAATTATTAAGTCCATCGAGCTGAAGCTGGTAATTTCCTTATGTAATTCAAAACTCTAGTGGGTTTTCGTTTATTGTAAACTTCATCCACAAACAAATGTATCTGCATATTGAAATAGTACTGATTTTTTGCATAATTTTTGGAAGATCAGCTAATAAGATTTAAATTTAAAATAGGGAGTTTACTGAACCTTGGGGAAGCCCATTTCGTGGTCTCGGATTTTAGTAAGTATACCTTACGTGTTTGTAAAAAAATTGTTGGATAAAAACACCCTTTATGTAATTATATATAGGCCCTGTAAACCCTAGATTTTTCATTTATATAAAAAGGCGACTATGCCATACCGTTCATGGCTTTTTTACATCAAGAAAGTTGCCAAAACATTTTTTTTTCTGCAAACTGTTCTTTTATCTGTGTGTTAGTTTAACTAAATGACAGTTGGCTCTTCCCTTTTCTGAAACCCTTTCTTGGTTCCAGAGATGATCTTTTTTTTCCTGTGATTTTAACAAGTCTTTGGAGTAAATTTTTTTTTTCCTTAGTTTAATGCATGCGATGTTTAGCAATTGGACGAAATGTTTTTGTCTGTTCTGGGTTTTCCTTGTTCATTATTGGGACAACTATTGAGTGTTTTCCTAGATTTGGGTTCTACCCTCTTCCAACATTTTGGGAAAAAAAATGAAGAAAAAGGAGTAAGTTTGGTGGGATATGTTGCAACATTTCATATGAAAATACCTCCAGGCCCAGAGTTTTTTTGTTTGCAAAGCTAAAAAGGCCTTTTCAATTCTTCTAGAGTAATAGGGCGCATTTAGAGAATGATGATTTATGGGTTTGGATCCCTATAAAAAAGTCCTTTTTTTTTCATCCTCTCTTACTTTCTTCTTTTTTTCTGACAATATTAATACAAAATGTTATTTGCAAACAAGTCAGCAAATGTTTCAGCCCTTTTCAAAAATTTTTTGGTAAGGGCACAGTGGTCTAAACCCGATGGGCATTGGGGTAATTTAGATTTTTCATTGCTTTTAGTTTTTCCAGACTTTTTGAATTCTTATAGGTAGTTACGTCTTTCATCAGTATAGGGCAATAATGAGCTTTAGCTTTGCTTATATTCTACTAGCTTTTTTGGCTGCTTTCATCTCTTTATAATTTCTTAGCCGACTTTTCCTTAAGGTACGCTTTAAATGCTACCTTTTTCATATTTTTGGCATCTTTCACATTGCAGAGTTCTGGCGGTAGAGTGTGCGGTGTGTGTGGTGTGTGTGGTGTGTGTGTGTGTGTGTGTGTGTGTGTGTGTGTGTGTGTGTGTGTGTGGTGTGTGTGTGTGTGTGTGTTGTGTGTGTGCGCACGCATGCATGCGCGAGTGTGGTGTGTATGTGTGTATGTGTGTGTTTGAGTCTGTCTGTCTGTTTGTCTGTCTGTCTGTTTGTCTATCTGTCTGTCTCTGCATGTATGTGTTTGTGGAGCGTGCGTTGTGCTGGTATGTTTTGTTGATTTTGATTGATTATTGTCGTCTGTAATCCGGCTCAGTTTTTGTGTTAACTCCGTCGTCATTAGGAGAAAACTGCAAAAAAGCTTTCATCCCCTTTTTTCACAAAGAAAAAACAAACATAATTATAAGAAAGAAGGAGAAAGAGAAACAAGGGAAGGGGGGGGGCATTGTAATGATTGCTTTGTCAACAGACGGGAAAAACAGAAAGGTTTTTTAGAGTCCCTCCTCGCTTTTACTGAGGTCCTTGCAACACCAATCCTCTTAGTGTCGCTGTGTGCCTGTCTGTCTGTTTCTGCCTGTCTGTCTGTCTGTCTGTTTCTGCCTGTCTGTTTCTGCCTGTCTGTCTGTTTCTGCCTGTCTGTTTCTGCCTTTCTGTTTCTGCTGTCTGTCTGTTTCTGCATGCTTGTCTGTCTGTCTGTTTCTGCCTGTCTGTCTCTCTGTCTGACTGTTTCTGTCTGTTTCTTGTCTGTCTGTCAGTCTGACTGTGCGTCTGCCTCCTGAGATGTTTGGCTGTCTGTCTGTCTTTTTCTGTCTGTCTGTCAGTCTGACTGCCTGCCTGTCTATCTGTGTGTCTAACTGTGTGTCTTTCTTTGTGCCTTTCTGTCTGTCTGACTGTATGTCTGTCTGACTGTGTGTATGTCTGACTTTGTGTATGTCTGTCCGTCTGTCGATCTGTGTGTCTGACT
>JASPKP010000530.1:12500-42914 GCA_030674155.1 Stramonita haemastoma | reverse complement strand
ATAAGTGTTATTTACTTATTACTACCCAACATATATGCTTTAAAAAGAAAAGTATTAGAAATAATAAGGAAAGAAATTTATGAAAAAATTTTAACCACAAAGTAATTCACCTGCTTTATAATCCCCCAATAAGGGGGTGTGTGTGTGCCCCTTCACGCCCAAAATCCATATGGTAAGTGAAGAAATAAAAATAGAATAAACATTTCAGGAAAATCGGGTTACATCTTTTTCTCAACTGAATGATACTAAAAAAATCAAAAAATAATAATGAAAAAAAAAAAAAACATAACCCCCCAACCACTAAAAATTTCTTTTGAAGGTGACATTTCCCGGAAAAATTTTTGGAAGAACCATTGCTTGGGCCTAACCTAACCAAACCTACCCTTTCCCTTTCCCTTTTTTTAGCCTAGCCTAGCCTGGCCTGGCCGGGGACCTGCCCAAAAGTTCGGCTCCTGGTCGAGGGGCTTTTTCCCCGGGATAAGCACTTTTCCCAGAGGTTCTGGCAGTGATTAAACCCCTCCCCTTGTGGTAAGAGCAAGACATTTTTTTAAAATTTCAGAAGTGTCCTTTTGGGGCCCCAAAGAATAGGTAAATACTCTTGTGGCCTACCACTCCCTGCCAGTGTAGGATAAAATAGAAAGAGAAAGAAAAAACGTTTGAAAAAAATTTTTGAAAAAAAAATAAATATAGAAGAAAAAACGAAACCTAGTAAAATCATTGTCCCTTCTGGATCTTTGATGAAAAGGTTGAAAGGGGAATCATAAAGTCCCTACCCAGCTTATAGGCTAGCCCCCAGCTTGTTTAACAATGATAACGGAAACTTTTACCAGACATTTTTGGGGTGTTGGCACAGGCAGGTAGAAGTTGAAGAAAGATGGCCTTTACTTGGATCTCAGAAGAGATGATATTCTCCATTTAACTAATCATATAATTGAGAAAATATAGTGGAGAAAAACAAGTGCAGGTAATCAGTTACAACTGTATTCTGATCTTTCAAAGAAAACAAACAAATCTTTGAAAGGCAGTATTTGGAGAATTATTGAGTAAGGACCATGCCTTGGGCCTGACCTGACTGAGTTTCGGCTCCTGGTTGACCACTCTTTCCTGGTTTAGCACTCTTCAGAGGTCCTAGCAGTGATTGCAGCCTTACTCTCCCTCTGTGGTAAGAGCAAGACACTTTTTAGAATTCAAAAGTTTCCATTACAGCCCTAAGAATAAGTAAATATTCTTGTGGCCTACCACTGCTGCCAGTGAAAAGATGAAAATAGAAAGAGAAAGAAAATAATTCTGTTGGAAAAAATGTATAAAAAAAAAACCCAACCCACTAAATATAGAAGAAAACACACACACACACACACACACACACACACACACACACACACACACACACACACACACACACACATACACACACACACACACACACACGTCTGTGTGTGTGTGTGTGTGTGTGTTTCAGATTACGCTAGTGTATGTGCCCCTGTGAGTTCCACGTGCGTGCATCCCGTGTGTGTGTGTTATATTATTTATTTATTTTATTCTTTTATATCGAAGATAATGGGATAAGCACTCTTGTGCTTTTTTACATCCAGTCCCCGTGTGTATGCAGTTTTGTAAATGTCATCTGCTCCCACCAGCACAGGATGGCCTGCTCTTACGAAAAGCGGAACAGGATTTAACGTGTGGCGCATGATGTTTTGCGTGCGTTCACACACGGGGCCTCGGTTTACAGTCTCATCCGAAGGACTTTTGGGGAGAGTGGAGTCAGCACTGATGTTAACTCCAGGAGAAAAATCTCCTCGACCGGAATCGACCCCGAGTCGTCAAATTGCCAGCGCAATGTTCTGACCACTAGGCTATCCGTCCCTTCCTCTGTGTGTGTGTGTGTGTGTGTGTGTGTGTGTGTGTGTGTGTGTGTGTGTGTGTGTGTGTGTGTTCAATTTCTTTTAACGTCTTTTCACAAATTGTGATATTAGACGGCAATGCGGGAGAGAGAGACAAAGACAAAGAAAGACAGAGGGGGAAGGGTGTGTGAATGTCAGGGGAAGAGGGCGTAGTTGGTAATGTATGGAAGATGGAATTTCAGAGGATCAATAGGGCCTACACGTGGATTGATAAAAAAAACAAAAAACCTTAACATTACTTACCTAATAAACTACAATGAACAAAAACGAAAATGCAGTTCTAACAATTCTTAACAAAAACAGTAATTCCAAAGAAAAAATGTGAGGTAATTTCACCTGAGAAAAAAGTCGTGTGTGTGTGTGTGTGTGTGTGTGTGTGTGTGTGTGTGTGTGTGTGTGTGTGTGTGTGTGTGTGTGTGTGTTTGTTGTTGTTGTTGTTGTAGTTTAATTTAAAGTCTATTCACACTTGGTGATATTAGACTAAACAAACAAAGAACAAAACAAAAAACAAAGAAACAAAACCCTACCATAAAATATTTACAGAAGACTTGGAAATAATCCTAGCAACATCAAAAATCAACGGTTTTCGCGAAACTAATTCAATGGTTCCCTTGCAAGTTCAATGCCATTTTCTTTATAAACTGAATTTAGAACTGAACATTGAAAAATTATATGTTCACAAAATAGTGGTTCAGAACAGGAGCAAGTGTGTGTGTGTGTGTGTGTGTGTGTGTGTGTGTGTGTGTGTGTGTGTGTGTGTGTGGTGTGTGTGTGTTGTGTGTGTGTGTGTGTGTGTGTGTGTGTGTAATTGTTGAATCTAGTTCTGAAAGAGAAAGGCAGAGGAACACCAGAGAGCTGGGTCGACGTGGTAGCTTTATTTCATTGATTAGCATTTTGGTTTATGGTTGTTATTGTTGAAAGGCTTTAGAATAAAACACAAAAAGACAGTCAGCAGAATCCCGTCTTGGTCATCCTGTTGCTTATTAAAAAAGTTAAAGTCTGTCCCGAGCCATAAGGCTCATCAGGCCGGTGCTTATCCCGGTTTCTGTGGCGTTAAGCGACTGAGAGTCATAGACTCCCCCCTGGATAGGACGCCAGTCTATCGCAGGGTTAACCCCCAACACAAGGTTGGTACCCCTTTTACACCTGGGTGGGGTGAGAAAATAGCCGTAAAGTGCCTTTTCCAAGGGCTATGAAAATCAAAATTTGGTGAATAAATCAACCAATCGTAAGATTTGAGCATAAAGCTATAACATTTGAAAAGAGAGAGAGGGAGGGAGTGAGAGGAATAAGGTGCGGGCTGTTATTATCTTTTTCAGCTCCTGAAGAGGGTAAGAAGAAATGGACAAAGAAAAGAGAAAAATAGAATAGAGGGAAAGAGGGAGATGAGGAGTAAGAGGATGGGGAAGAGGAGAGAAAAAAAAAAAAAAAAAGGATCAGGGAAACAATAAGAACTACAATTATACAAGTTAGTACCTACTTAAGTCAAGTGAGCAAAATCATAACATACCCAAGATTATACAAAGGTTTCATCATAAATCTGAAATATAATGTGCACCTAGACAGTTCAGTGAAGTAGAAACGCTTTACATAAGAGACAAACATAATGGTGGGGGGAAGAGAGAAAAGTTGGGGAAGGGGGAAAAGAAGAATAGGAGAGAGGGGGGGGGGAGAGGAGGATTGAGGTAGAGAGGGAGAGAGAGAGAGAGAGAGAGAGAGAAGAGAGAGAGAGAGAGATGAGAGAGAGAGAGAGAGACAGAGACAGACAGACAGACAGACAGACAGACAGACAGACAGACAGACAGACAGACAACAGAAGGAAAAAAAGAAGAAAAAAAGAACAGACAGGGAGACAGTAGAACAGGCAGAGAGATAGGCAGGAAGACAGAGAGACAAAAGACAACCCTGGAGCGAGAGGGGTGTAGAGAGGGGAGGGTGGTGGTAGGGAAAGAGAAGGAGGGAGAATACAGAGGGGACAAAAGTACTGGGGGGTGGTGATTAAAAGTTGACATAATACTTACACATGATTGAAATTACATGATACTAGTTATTAATGGTGTTGCAAATGGAAATCAATTTCATCAAAATAGTGATATATTGTCCATAAGATGTACGTGATAAACTTTTTTAAAAACAGAAACACTGCAAGCTTTGTGAAGGTTGAGGGTTGATATCTCATTCCATAGTGTACCACCAGAATATGTGAGAGTGGATTTAAATAAGTCAATTCTTGGAAGTGGCACCATTATCTTATTGGCATGACGATTGACATTGATTGTGAATCTGTTTTGAAGCAAGGGGGAGCAAAACCGGACATGATTTTATACATAAACACTGCCTTATTATGCTTAAGCTTGGATCTTAATGGAAGAATGTCAAGTGCTTTATAGTCAGGAATGGTTAATGATGAAGATTTTAAGAGAACAAGTTTTAGAGCTCGTCTATGCACACTGAACAATGGCTTGAGAACATTTGCGCTAGCCGAATCCCAAATCGTTGAAGCATAACTCATATGGGATATAATATATGCATTGAAAAACATTTTCCTAGCGTTTAGGTCTAAGAAATGCTTTATTTTAGATAACTGGTGTACACATTTTGATACTTTTTTGCATAATGCAGAGATGTGGTACATCCAAGAAAGGTTATTGTCAATTGTAATTCCAAGAATTTTATGATGGTCTACTTCATCAATTTTGTTGTTATTAATATAGATAGCCGTAGAATTGTTTGAAAGATTTTGTCGCTTTTGTCGAGTTGTTATAATTAAGTACTTAGTTTTTTTGGGATGAAGACTCATATGATTTAACTCTGACCATCGAAGCAGGCAGTGAATACTTTCTTGCAGAGCAGATGTAACTTCATTCAATTGAGAATGATTGGTATGGATAGTTGTATCATCTGCAAATAACTCGCACTGTGTGTTTAGAGATAAGGGTAAGTCATTTATATATATAGAAAAAAGAATAGGCCCTAGAACAGATCCCTGGGGGACGCCATAGTTATTGGATAGTACTGCCGATGTCTTACCTTTATCAGAAACGACTTGTTTTCTTTCAGAAAGAAATGATAACATGAGTTTGACAGTACTATCTGACAGACCATAGATTTTAAGTTTTTTTAGTAATAGAGTGTGGTCAATCACATCGAACGCCTTAGCAAAGTCTACTATAATAACTCCGGTGATTTTGTTATTATTGATATTAGTAAGCCATTGATCAACTAAGCTTGTCAAAGCAGTTTGGCAGGAATGGTTGGCTCTGAAACCAGATTGATTAGGATGTAACAAATTATATCGGTTTAAGTGATGGAGAATATGTTTATTGATGTGATTCTCTAAAGGTTTTGATAATATGGATAGAATAGAGATTGGTCTATAATTGTAGGGATCTGAACGGTCACCAGAGAGAGAGAGAGAGAGAGAGAGAGAGAGAGAGAGAGAGAGAGAGAGAGAGAGAGAGAGAGGGGAGAGAGAGAGAGGAGAGAGAGAGAGAGAGAGAATTTCTTGGATTTCATTATTAACTTTTATTCATTTTCGAACGTTAAATCATAGACTTCCCATCCAAACAGGCAGAATAAGTAGTATTCCCAGAGCAGAGAGAGTCTGTGATAAATGTGATGATAGCGAGTTAGGAGATGAGTTTCATTGCTTGTTCAAATGTAAATTTTTTGTGCAGTTAAGAAACAAATTTATCGCAAAATATTATAAGAAAAATCCTAATGTTATCAAGTTCCATGAACTGTTTAGCTCTAGAAGGAAATCTTTGCTTATTAAAGTTACACAGTATCTCAAAGAAATAATGAAGAACCACTAATTTGATATATTTTCATAAATGATACTAGTGCAAACTGTTTCATGCTATAGACAATTTCGTTCCCCTGTAGGTATAGACTATGAAGGCTTGTGTATGTGTGTGCGTGTGCGTGTGTGTGTGTGTGTGTGTGTGTGTGTGTGTGTGTGTGGTGTGTGTGTGTCCCCGCCCTCTTTGGTGCGCTTGTATGTGTGCGTGTGCGCTTAAAATTAATCAGAAGGAGCTCAAACTGTAATTGTGCAATACAGCCCCTATGTCAGAACTTTTGTATTTTCATAGAAATGTTAGTTCTTTGGGTTATTTTGTATTGTTTTGTGGTGCACTTATTGTTTATGTTTACGCGAGTGCACGCGTGGGTTTGTGGGCAGGTGTGCCCTTGAGGGTTGACCCGCAGACATTAGAGTGCCCTTCTGCATGTGTGTATGTTAGTGTGTGTGCGCGCTGGCGTGTGTAAGTATATGTGTGCTTCTAGATGCCTTAGCCTTGTACAAATATGCTCAGAGAGAGAGAGAGAGAGAGAGAGAGAGAGAGAGAGAGAGAGAGAGAGAGAGAGCACGCATTAATTGTCGAGTCATCTAAACATCATGCTGATTTTTTATTCCTCTACGGTATTGTGAATACTCTTTCCATCCATTGTGTTATGATTTTTGTTGTGAGTATTTTTTACACGCCTATATCTGCAAGCATTGGTTTTGTTAAATTTCATGTACCCCTTGGGTTTTTTTCTTGAAATAAAATTTTGAAGAAAAAAAAAAGGATATTGATGGTTTTACTTTTTTTCTATTTAGTCGCTTATTTGGTTTATTTATTCGTCTGTTATTTAAAACTGTTATCGATACAAGTTCTTTAATCTCACTTTTTTATGATCTTGCTTTCTTGACTCACACACTGTTCGTTATAAAACTTTTCTTTAATAAAAGGAGAAAAAAAGGAAATGAACAATGTTACAAAAATAGAGTAAAAGATGAAGCGTCTAAAGCAAATTAAAATTACACGAATCGGGTGTCTTTAAAAAAAAATCCTGTGTAAATCATATAAACAAGAGAACACCCCGCAAAATATAAGACAAAAGAAACATTTGCAAGCATTCAACAGGAAAAAGAATAATTCGACCGAAAAAATATCTGAAAGCATTCTTCTTGATTAACACTGTCTAATATTTTTCCTAAATCAATTCGGGGGTTGTTTTTGTATCTACTAAAAATTATATATATATATATATATATATATATATATATATATATATATATATATATATATATATATATATATATATATATATATATATATGTGTGTGTGTGTGTGTGTGTGTGTGTGTGTATGTATATATTGTTTGATTATATTTGAACATATATATTCAACAGGAAAAAAACTGAGTGGTGGTCTGGGTGCTACCATTTCAAATGAGACTGTAAAACGAGGTATAGTGTGCGCGCGTTAAAAAACAACAACTAAACCATCGTATGGCAAAAAGTGTGTATTAAAAGCCACTCTGACAACAAAAGAATTACCCACGCAGACGGGACATTGTTAATGGGTGGCGTTGCTCTTGTAGTGACATGCTCTCTTTGTGACCGACTCTGGTAAAGCTAATACCCCCAAACAACAATGACACAATTAAAACCAAATCAACTTAAAAAATACATCAAGAGATGGTTTTACTCAACGCATGACTCGTTTTATTGAACATAGTAAAGCAGTCTTTGTTTTGTTAACGCGGTAACCACAACAACACCGAAACAGAGAGAGAGAGAGAGAGAGAGAGAGAGAGAGAGAGAGAGAGAGAGAGAGAGAGAGAGAGAGAGAGAGAGAGGACAGACAGACAGACAGACAGACAGACAGACAGACAGACAGACAGACAGAGACAAGGAAAAAGACGTAGAGAGAGAGACAGACAGATAGACAGTGAGACAGATAGATCTAGAGACAGAGAGTGAGAGAGCGACATAGTTAGACAGACAGAGGGACAAACAGACAGTGACAGAGACACACAAAATAAACAGACAGATGAATTTAACCCATGGGTCTCATTCTCTTTGTTTTGCTCAGCGCAATCAAAATCGGCTTTTTCAACATTCAGCATGTTAAATATTTCATCAAAAGCTTGGAAACGATTTAACGTTTGAGACAATTGTAGTCTGTTTCTTGCTTTAAGTCCTACAGCTTTGGAACTAAATCCTCTTTTGTAGGTCAGTTCGCCCTGACTGACAATACATGTGTGTGTGTGTGTGTGTGTGTGTGTGTGTGTGTGTGTGTGTGTGTGTGTGTGTGTGTGTGTGTGTGTGCATGTGTGTGTGCGTGTGTGCGTGTATGTAAGTGTAAGTGTAAGTGTGTGTATGTGTGTGTCTGTGTGTGTCTATGTGTCTGTGTGTGAGTGCGTGCTTGTGTGAGTGTGTGTCTGTGCGTATGTGTGTGTGTGTGTGTGTGTGTGTGTGTGTGTGTGTGTGCGTGCGCACGTGTTTAAAAGAATATTTTTAAAACGTTTTATTAAGGTAAGAATATGTACATCCATTTCGCAGACAAGAAAAACCAAATTGATAAAAGCAAACAAACAAAAAGAAGTTAAACATCTGAAAAAAGAGTTATCTTACAGTAATATTAATACAAATATATATAAAGTTAGAAATATATAAAGAAATATACAAAAAAATGGAAGGAAAAAACCAGTATCCATTTTGACGATAGTATCATTTTAACGTGAGGAGAAGAAAATGAGCGCATATCATCTAATTGCTCATTCCCCATCCCTAGACTCTAAATAATCCTAATTTAACCACAACTTACAGGTAAGCCTTACTAAATTTATGAATTAATAGTTATATTTACCTAGGATATACTTTTACTACAAAACTGAGCGTAGTCCAATGTGTAAAGAATTTAGTTACAAAGGGAAAGAGGGCAGCTTACGACTGTGCTTGAGTGCTCCGCAATTTTAATGACATTTCTAAACAAACATACTTTAGGATCTTTGATGCTCCGATTCAGCCAATCTTGCTATATGGATCAGAGTTCTTGGGACTTCAACACACTGATTCCATTGAAAAAGTACATACCTTAGCATGCAAACGTATTCTAGATGTCTCACCTAAAACCCCAAAATATATATGTGCACTTATGATGAACTGGGCAGATATTTTCTACAGATTAATTCATACTTGAGAACTGTTAAATATTGGCTGAAATTATTGCAAAGATGGTAAGAGACTTCCCAAGCAGGCCTATTTAATGCACGTTAGTATGGATGAAAATAATATTGTGTGTTGGGCTTTCAGACTGAGAACTGTATTCGAAAAATGTGGGTTGGGTTTTTGTGGTTGAACCAAAGTGTCAGGAATGAAGACTTTTCTTTTCATTGTTGAAACAACGCCTGGAACATTGGAATTCGTTTGTCACCAACACCAAGTCCTAGACATAGTTGTAATGAGTCTCTTGGTAAAAGAAAATACGATTTTTGATTGACGTAATACTTTGATAGGACTAAAGCATTAGAGAACTGAGGATCATCTGCATGAGGAGCACAGGGTGGGGGCTGGGGTTGGGATAGCATCTGGTGGCTAGAGCATGGCACATGGGGTCTCAAGTTAACATCAGCACAGGCTCCACTCCCCCAAATGTCCTGTGAATGAGACTATAAACAGAACAAATGCATCTCGGAACATCTAACGTATACGTTAAAATCCATTCAGCCTTTTAGAAGAGTAGACCATTATCGTGCTGGTAGGAATCTATAGCATTAAAAACAGGCACAGCTTGCTTTCTAGGCAGATGCGTTACTACTCCTACAGCATAATATCACAAGATTCAGTAAAGTCTTCTGAAACAGAATGTGGAGATGGTCTATCTATCGATCTATCTATCCCTTAGGCTGGCGACCGTGGGGGCACCCATGAAGACTTGACAACCAGTTCCTTCCATTCCTCACTATGTTTTGCCGTTCTCAAAGTTTTATTGAGTTCTAGGCCTGTCCATTTGCTGATGTTGTCCTCCCATCTCTTCCCTCCCTAGTCTGCCTCTTTTTCATCCTCCTTGGACAGTGCCTTGCAGTATTGTTTTTGCAAGTCCTTTTGATGTTGTGACATGCCATACGATTTAAGTTTACGCTTCTTTACAATTGATAGAAGATTTTTGTAGGTACCAATGGTATGCTAGATTCTGTTATGCACTTTTTCGTTGCTTATGTGGTCTCTGTAGGAGATGCCAAAGAGTCTCCGGAAGCATCTCATCTCTACCGCCTGAATTCTTCTCTCCAAATCTTTAATTCCATGTTGGTTTGTTGTTTTAAATCCTTGTGTTCATTTCTATCATCTTTTTTCTTGAGAAATAATATAATTCCACAAACTATTCAAACTTTCACTTTAATGGCTGTAGTTATTTATTTCAAGTACACAGTGTGTGTGTGTGGTGTGTGTGTGTGTGTGTGTGTGTGTGTGTGTGTGTGTGTGTGTGTGTGTGTGTGAGAGAGAGAGAGAGAGAGAGAGAGAGAGAGAGAGAGAGAGAGAGAGAGAGAGAGAGAGAGAGAGAGAGAGAGAGAGAGAGAGAGAGAGAGAGAGAGAGAATTGAATTGAATTGAATTAATTTTATTTTCAGAAGGTGATAGAGTAAGCATGACAATTGCTTTTTTACATCCAGCCTTCTATAACAGTAACAAAAACAAAAAAAGAGGAAAGAAAATCATAACAATGAGAAACAATTGGGGGGGGGGGGGGGGGGTACATAACCTGATTCTTAATCATGCAATTATACCTGTTTTCAAATAATAGGCGAACTGCTGAAGTAAATGAGAGAGAGAGAGAGAGAGAGAGAGAGAGAGAGAGACAGACAGACAGACAGACAGACAGACAGACAGACAGACAGACAGACAGACAGACAGACAGACAGACAGATACAAAGAGAGAAATTATGAACATTTTTTTACCAGGGTAATGAGATAATTAAAATAAACAAGCCATTACCTAACAACAACACTAAATACCCAAAAGCAAAGAGACTCCTCCCCCCCCCCCCCCCCCCCTATTTCCCCTTATTGAGGACAACACAGAACAAAGAAAAGTTCTTTAAAAAAAAAAAAAAAAAAAAAAAAAAAAAAAGAATGTTTGTATCATAAGAAAATATCACAAAACGCATACACCTGCACGCACACACGCACTCAATCTCATATTAAAACATACTGATCACTGCATGCTGCATATGCACGACAAATGGATGATGCACTGTATGGATAATTATACAATAAAAACTACTTTAAAATGTGAAATACGCAAGTTTAAGATCAATACGCTTCAACTAACAAAACACTCGTATATGACGTAAGTCTTTAGCTTAGCATTATAGTAGCAATAAAGACAGGAAATACAAACTATTGACTAGGTTAACTCATTTTTCAATGAATGCATAAGATGACATTTATAAGCACGTTTAAATGACAAGATACTGCTGGCATTTTTTATGCATTCTGGCAACGTGTTCCATAGAACTCCTCCTGAGTAGGAAAGGCTAGTTTTGTACATGTCAATCCTTGGTTTCCGAATCAGTATATTGTTCGTGTATTTTGACTGATTAAGGGGAAATCTTGCAATCACAGTAGTTGGAGCGAGTTCGTTCATTATTCGATACATTGTAACAGCTTTATTGTATTCGAGCTGGTAATTTAAGGGGAGGATATCTAGTTTAATGTAATCTTGAGGTGACAAGCTAGAAGATTTTAACAGTATGAGTTTAAGAGCTCTCTTGTGGATCCTTAAAAGAGGTTTTAAGTTGTTACCACTGCTTAAGTCATACAACGTTGAAGCATAATCAATGATAGATTGTATATGAGCATGATAAAATTGTTTACGAGCATTGAGATCTAAATAATGTTTAATTTTTGAAAGTTGATATACCTTTTGTGAGATTCGCTTGCATAGGCTGTCAATATGGGATGACCAGCTGAGATTGTTATCAATAATGACTCCCAATACTCGATGAGTGTTAACTTCACTGATAGCGTTATTACCAAGATAAATATGAGGCATGAGAAAAGAGATGTTTTGTCGCTTTTGTCGAGAAGTAATTGTCATGTATTTTGTTTTGTGTTCATTCAAAGACATATGGTTGAGCTCAGTCCACTTTAATAATTGATTGGCATTTTCTTGTAAAGAAATAACAAGTTGTTCCAAGTCAGGATGAGAGGCATGAATAGAAGTGTCATCAGCAAAAAGTTCACACTGGCCTTTTGTAATGAAAAGCGGCAGATCATTTATATAAAGAGAAAAAAGAAGAGGCCCGAGTACAGACCCTTGAGGGACACCAAACTTCTGGATAAGAAATCCAGACTCTTTTTTACCAAGAAAGACAGTATGGGTACGATCTGTTAGGAATGATTTTAGGAGAGATAAAGTACTGTCAGAAATGTTATATAAAACCATTTTACGAAGTAAGAGGCTATGGTCAATGACATCAAAAGCCTTGGCAAAGTCAACAAACAATACCCCAGTGAACTTATTGTCATTTATGTTGTTTAGCCAGTCATCAACAAGGCTTTTAGAGCAGAGTGACAGGAATGATTTTCACGAAATCCGAATGATTAGGATGAAGTAGATTGTGCTTGGAAATGTGGAGATTTAAGGCACTTCTGAATATGTTTTTCCAAAGGCTTTGAAAGAATGGATAAGATAGAAATGGGTCTATAATTTGAGGGATCAGTTTTATCACCAGATTTATAGAGAGGCACGATTTTGGCTTTTTTAAGAATATTAGGGAAGTAACATTTATCAATACAAAGGTTATATAAATATGTTAAGGAGTCAAAAATAATAGACGCACTGAGTTTTAGAATTTGTCCGTCTAATTCATCAAGACCACGTGTGCATGTCTGTTTCAGATGCATGAGGTAAAAGTAAACTTCATGTACCGTTAAAGGAGGAATGATTAGTTTCGAAGTGATAGTTTTAGAACTGCAGAATTCTTTTAATAAAGCAAGTTCATTGGAATGAGATTTATCCACTTTTACTGTAGAAGAAGAAATATTAGCAAAATGAAAGTTTAATGAATCGGCAGTAACACCTGTGATGTCAACTGGCATCTTTTCAGTTCTTTTTCCGGTAAGAGAATTTATGGCTTTCCAAATCTTTTTTGGGTTTTTGTTTGAGTTATCTGAAAGAAGATCTCGAAAATATTTCATTTTAGAGGAGCGTTTCATTGATGTTATCTTATTTCTTAGTTTCTTAAAATCGTCAGTTTGTTTTGTCCTTGCTAGCTTATCTCTTATAATTATTGCATCTTGAATTTCTTTAGTTATCCATGGAGGCTTAGAGCTATGCTTTACACGTTTTGTTTTGAATGGAGCATGCTTGTTTATAGATAGTTAGGAAAGTCTTATGCCAGAATTCGAAGGCTTCATCTGGGTCAGTAAATTGATACACGTTTGAGAGGGGTGCGTTTGCTAAGTCTAACAGGAACTTATCTTTATCAAAATTAGCAAATGATCTATATGTTATTTCTTTATGGCCTGGCTTAGGAATCTTTACGCTTTTTTTAAGCCAAGAAATGCACACAGGAAAATGGTCACTACACCCACATGGAGGACAGCACACTTCTACAATATTTTGTCTGGAACTAACATAAATGTGATCAATGAGTGTTTCAGATGAAGATGTAACTCGTGTAGGAATATCTATTAACTGATGAAGGTTAAGATTTTCATAAAGTTGTGTCCATCGTTTGTTAGGTTTTAGAAGATCTATGTTAAAATCTCCAAAGAGAAGGATTTCTTTATCGGTAAGTGTAATATCTTCCATCATTTCATTAAAATGATCAAACCAATCAGAGTGCTCAGACGGGTTACGGTATACAAATCCAATGAGAATAGGTTTACTTTTTTTGATGGCTACTTCAATCCATATTGATTCAATGAGATTGTTGTCAACGGGTAAAATCCGTTTATAAGTGACAGAGCGATGAATATAAACAATTAAACCAGTTTGTTTGGAAAGAACAGGATCGAGGCGCACAACAGTATACCCTGAAATTAACACATCATTATCAGATACACACTTTGAAAGTCTGGATTCTGCACAACAAAACATATGAAATGGTTTACCGGAATTATGTAAAATTAAACTTAACTCATCTATTTTGTTGACAACATGGTTGATATTCAGGAAGCCTGCTCTGAGACCACCTGCAATGGGCCACAACTTTACAGTAGACATCAAACAGTGGCAGAAACTAACACGCGAGGGGGAACACTACGTGAATATGAAGAGTAAAAAATATAAGATAAACAGACTGTGAATACTTAAGAGATTAAGCGTTACTAATGTACAGTTCAGATATCTGGATATTTGACCAGTATGCTCAAATGAAGTGACTGTTTGCAGTTAAGCACACTATCACAAATACCACAGAAAAAACAACAAAATCCACAGCAGTAGGCACCCAACCACAAAGTCAATCAAAATAAGCAGTTGCCTGCTTGATTACAACAACAAAAAAAACAACTAGTAGAATATTTGAACATATGAAAAACAAGAAAATGTTATACCAAAGAGCAAAAAAAAAAAAAACCAGAGAGAGAGAGGAGAGAGAGAATGTGTGTGTGATCTTGTTTTGTCTGTCTTTTTCTTATTTTTGTCTCTCTTTTACTAATCTTTCAACCTTTGCTTTTCTTCTCTCATTTTATCCAAGTATGGACAAAGCCAGGGCTGTGTTGCCACACTCTCACAGATAGCAGGAGGCATAAATTTGCAAAAGCCTTAAGAACACCCATTAAAACGCCCAGCCTTCATGCTGAGTTTGACCATGGTTGTGCTTGTAAATTGCTCTACTGTGGATGACACAGAAGACTCTGGGTATATGTACAAGAATAATTTAGTATTCTACATATTCTTGTGTCATCTGTTTATAACAACAACAACTTAGAAGAAGAAGAAGAACAACAACAAAAGAAGAAGAAGAAGAAGAAGAAGAAGAAGAAGAAGAAGAAGAAGAAGAAGAATGATAATAATAATAATAACGAACTTGTAAGTAATTCTATCCAAACCAGTAGCCAGTCATAGTTTGCATTGGTCTCTGAAATATTGCAGAAATTCTACACAGAATGGTCAAGCACATAGGGAGAAAATTGCTTTCGTTTTCATTCCAGAATGTGCCAGCTTACAAGCATGCACGTAGCTAAAATGCAAGCAGTGATTTGACTTAGAGCCTGCCCCAGTGTTGATATACACATTATCTATCCAGGTTCACAAAGGTGAAAAGAGCAAAGTGTTTTCGCTTTTCAGCAAACCAGCTATTGCTTACACAATGCTATGACACACCACATCATTTTGTTATAATGGCCCATACAGGAGTTCATTGTAAGATAAGAGAGAGAGAAGAGAGAGAGAGAGAGAGGAGAGAGTGAGGAGAAGAGAGAGAGAGAGAGAGAGAGAGAGGAGAGAGAGAGAGAGAGAGAGAGAGAACACTGAACATTGTAATTGTACTTCGGCCTTGGGCCACAATACAAATGAAAGGGACGAGGGGGAATAGTAAACGACCAAAAATTTCGATCAACTGTCCAGTGCTGCAACACATTCAAATACATTACATATGACTAAGAGCATCATCGTTAACATCCAACTCAACACAGTCATTACTAAAGTCATCATCTATCATCATCATCATCATCATCATCATCATCATCATCAATCATCCATCATTATCTTCAGTGCAGTCACTGCATGACTAAAATTGTCACCATTATCATCATCCTCATCACAGACATGACTAAAGAGCGTCATCACTATCTGTAATTACAGTTACACCAATCACCGCCATTATCTTCATCACCTTCATCATCATGTTTATGCTATAAGTTAACATTCTTAAAGGTGAAATCACCATCACTTCTCAAGTTAAATCAGTATAGTCCTGATTTTTTCAAACAAATCTTGTTTTCACAATGCACTAATCAAAACACACACAGAGTATCTCCCTAGTACACCCCGGGCCACACGCACACACACACACACACGCACGCACGCACACACACACACACATACACACACGCACGCGCGCACGCACGTACACGCACGCACGAACACACACACACACACACACACCATTTTAAACACCTTCAAGAGCGGTGCTAATACCATGGAGACACCCTTACCCTGAAATAAACTGACCACCACATCAAAATCACCATCAAACTCCAGTCAGCTCTTTCTTTCTTTCTTTCGTTCACAGAGTGAAAAATATACCTTGAGACATCGTGCATTTGTTTGTTGTTAGATACTTGTAACAACATGTGGATTGGGGTTCTAACTAGATCCCCCGGAAACTTATTTCTTAAGTCAGAATTCATGGGACACAGAAAAAGAAAATGCTGTTCGTCTTCCACTTCTGACTTGCAGAATGGACAAGATTTCTTCTGAAGTACATTGCTAAAACGATGCATGTTTGCGTTAAGGGGGAGAACATTGAACCTGGCTTGTGAGATGGCAACTCTGAAACAGTAGGTATCCATATCAAACACATATTTTTCTTTATTAAAAATTACTTTAAAAGATCTATAGTTGTCGTATCTATCACGGTTTCTTATAGTACCAGACTATTCTTGAATGTATGAATCAACACGTCTCTGTTTAAATAGTCTAAGAAACATTTTGACCTGACCCACACCCTGCTGTAGCCAAACAAAACCAAATCCTGTCTTGCATAAAATTTCCCTAATTTTCGACACCCAACAATCTTTACCCATTTTATCTAATTCCAATAACATCTGATAAGCTACATGTAGCAATCTTTCATTCTTCATTTACAACAATCTAAACCAATACCTTAAGACAAAAACACAAGGATTAACATGAAGCGGAAATCTTCCTAAATCACCATAAGCCATTTTATTTGGATTTCTAACTGGAACACCAAAAAATCTTTTGCAAGCCATAGAGTGTACCTTTTCTAAATGATCTAACTTGGACAAAACCCCATATTTCAGAAGCATACAGAAGAATCGGTTGAATTTTAATGTCAAAAATCTTTAAAATGCTTTGGCTGACATTTCCTTATATCTTTGAAAAACCTTATTCAATTGGACTACTGCTTTCTTACCCTTAGATGCTAAACGTTCGGTACGCCTCTTCATACTAATCATCGTTGTGAAATGGAATCCTAAATAGCAATAGCTGTTTTACCACATCTAGTTTCTTTCCATTAAAAACCCACTGTTCATGTCGTCCTAAATACCCTCCCTTTCTAAATACCATAATTTTTGTTTTCTCAGTGTTCACATTTAATTTCATATCATTACAACAATTCTGAAGGATATTTAACTGGTTTTGTAAACCATGTACTGATGAAGATAGTAAAGCACATCATCTGCGAAAAGTAATACAAACAATTCCATAATGCCCGGCAAAAGCTGTATACCCTGTCTTCCTTTAACATTCATGTGAGTAGCAAGCTGATTTATGAAAACAGAAAACAAAGTAGGACTAGCTTTGTCTTACTCCAACAGGACACTCAAAGTAATCAGTAAGTTCACAATTTGCACGTATGCATGACACTAGAGAAAATACATTGCTTTCAAAGAGGCCAGAGAGAGAGAGAGAGAGAGGAGAGAGAGAGGAGAGAGAGAGAGAGAGAGAGAGAGAGAGAGAAGAGAGAGAGAGAGAGAGGAGAGAGAGAGAGAGAGAGAGAGAGAATGAATGAATTGAATGAAGATGAATGAAATGAATGAATGAATGAATGAATGAATGAATAAATGAATGAATGAATGAATGAATTTTATTTGACAAAAGCTACAAGCCCATCAGTCAAAGGGGGCTAATTATAAACGTCATGTTAAAATAGGGATGGATAGGAAAAAAGACATGAGTAACAACTCGAAATCCAGACAAATATCAACAAATAGTTTTAGTTATTACTTATAAAATCTGTTTGGTTCATAGTCTGCTTGTGTTTTTCTAGATCCTGCATTGCATATATTGCTAAAAATATAATCTCGGACATATTATCTGAAGTTAACATTTTTTGTACACAGCTAGTGGACCTGTTGGTTGGATTTGTCAAAAAAGTAACTTTTTGGCGAATTTCTTGGTAAGTTCGAAATGTAAACAAAAAGTGCAATTCGTCTTCTTCTTCTTCTCCACATGCTGGACATGAATTACTGTTGTCTGTCTCCTCTGTGATATACCACTGTTTACAGACCACATAATCTTAGCCAAAATTTCAGCAAATTGCTTCGAAGCCTTTTATTTGTTAACGATGTCAAATACTGTTTTGGATCAAATGCATCTTTAAATGAGCTATACCAATGGTATTTTTCACTCTTCATTAAAATTTCGTGCAGTTTTGATGGAAACATGAAATAAATCTATCCTTCAATTCTCTAACAAAAAGTTCTTCATAACCCACCCCCTGGCATAGCCAAACAATGCCAAATTAATTTATCATCAAAAGATCTTTTACTTTAGTTGCACAGTTTACTTTACCATTATTGTATTGTATAAGTAACATCTCATATGCTTGTCTGTTTATTCTGGACATAGGCAGCTTGATAAGTTTTAAATGGTATTTGACTCATTTCGTTATGGTTCTAATGTACAATGGATGTCTACCCGTTTCCCCATATAAAAGTGTATTTGATGTATATAATGGGACACATAAGAACTTTTTCATGGCGAAAGTGTGTACTTTTTCAATTTGTGTGGTATCTTCCAAACCCCATACCTCTGCTGCATAGGTCAGGGCAGGTTCGATTTGAGCATCAGTTTCCAAAATAGGGTTCAATCAGCAGAAGCTAATCCTCTCATTAATTTGATAATTTGCATAACTCCATTTTTGGCTTTTCGCACATCATATCAAACATGAACTAATGCAGAATTTTGTTGAAAATGTTACTGCAAGGTACTTGTAGTTATTTGTTACTTTGAGTTTTTGGTCCCCAGGTCCCCATTTTTCTCTCATTCCCAAGTGGCCTCCCATCCTAAATACCATAACCATGGTTTCTTCTGAATTTACTGTGAGACAAAGACAATTTTGCTTTTAATTTGTTCAGTTGATTTTGCAGTCCTTTAGGTGCCTGGACAAAAGAATGACGTTATCTGTGAAAAGCAACAGGAATAACTCAACTGCACCTAGAATCATTTGTATTCCATGTTTTCCTTGAGTATGCTACCTCTATGGCTAGCTCGTTTATAAAAATTGAAAACATTAATGGACTTAACAACCAACCTTGTTTAACATCTGTGGGACAGTCAAAGTAATCTGTGTAAGAGCATCTGTACACAAGCAGTTACAGATAAATAGATACCCTTCATGGCCCTGTACATTTTTCCATCAATTCCTGTTTTCTGAAGTATAAACCATAGTACATTCCTGTCTACGGAATTGAACGCTTTTCTGAAATCTATGAATGCAACATACAACTTAACATGCTTCTGAAAATATTTCTGTACAAACCCATAGAGAATAAAAATATGATCAACAGTGCTATATCCCTGTCTAAAGCCTGCTTGTTTTTCTATGATTTTCTCATTGGTTTCAACCCATTCAGAAAGTCTTTTATTCAAAATGCATGAGTATACTTTACTCATTATACATGTTATAGAAACTCCCCGATTAAAACTACTTGCATGTCTGCACTTGATGCATACCTGGAAAACCAATCCTTGATTCACTAGGCGCCGCCAAGATTCACAACTGCGACTCTCATGGACGCATGGATTTTAAGTTGAAGGGCTTTAACCACTCAGCTGTAGCGTCTGGCAGTGGTAGCCAATTCCCTCAGCTAATATGAGTGACAGGCACCTAACACAATGTCGTTACTGCATCATCTGCAGCACTTCCTAATGCCTTAGAATTGGAAGCATACTTCCTTGCTAGAAGAAATCAGCGATTCCAGCACCATTCTAGAGATGAGGTGAGGAAAGCAGTCTGCTGGAAGTGTTAGAGACAGAACAAGAAGAGAAAAAATTCTGATGTTGATAAGCTTAGCACTGATTTTCATATCACTGTCAGCAGGTCATTTCATTATGATCTCGTTTAAGCTGGGAATAAAAGCATTTGTTGCTGAGATTTTTCTCATTTGATTGAATGTTCTGAATGTATTATTTCTTTTATCTATTTCATAATTTCAATTATATGACAGCTGTGCTTTTGATTGCATACATACTTTGGGAGAGAGAGAGAGAGAGAGAGAGAGAGAGAGAGAGAGAGAGAGAGAGGAGAGAGAGAGAGGAGAGGGAGAGAGAGAGGAGAGAGAGGAGAGAGAGAGAGAGAGAGAGAGAGAGAGAGAGAGAGAGAGAGGGAGAGAGAGAGAGAGAGAGAGAGAGAGAGAGAGAGAGAGAGAGGGAGAGAGAGAGGAGAGAGAGAGAGAGAGAGAGGAGAGGAGAGAGAGAGAGAGAGAGAGAGGAGAGAGAGAGAGAGAGGAGGGAGAGAGAGAGGAGAGAATTCATTTATTGTTTTATATACGAGGATAATGGGATAATCATCATGTATACTTATTTACATCACTGTCTCCGTGTGTACGCAGTTTTGTAAATTATGCCATCTGTTCCTACCGGCACACAATGACCTACTCTTTCGAAAAGCGGAACAGGATTTAACGTGTGGGCAAGATGTTCTGCGTGCGTTCGCACACGAAGTTTCGGTTTTATAGCATCATCCAAAAGACTTTTGGGGAGAGTGGTGTCTGCCTGTTGTTAATGCCAGAGAAAAAATCCCCTCGAACGGGAACCGAACCCGGGTCGTCAGATTGCGAGCGCAATGTTCTGACCACTAGGCTACCCAGAGAGAGAGAGAGAGAGAGAGGAGAGAGAGAGAGAGAGAGAGAGAGAGGAGAGAGAGAGAGAGAGAGAGAGAGAGAGAGAGAGAGAGAGAGAGAGAGAGAGAGAGAGAGGAATAGTAAACAACTTACTGACAAAACAAAATACAAAGAGACGGATCAAAGAGTAGAAAAAATATTCTTTCTCCCTGGAACCGGACACTGCGGCAAACGACCTGGCCTAAAGCGAGGGACAGGTCACCTGATGTCAAAATGACATCTTCCTTTCACAGCCTGCGGCATTTTCAGAAAAGGCTCAGAAACCTAAAGCTTCCATGGCAGACTAAAAGGAAACAAGTCATCAATCCCAGTATCATTAGAGAGACGGTGAGAGAGAGAGGCAGTTTGCTGGAAGGGTTAGGGACAAAGTGAGAGGAGAGAAATGTTAATTTCTCAGCTGTGATTTTCAAATTATTGTCAGTCTCCTTTTCGCTAGAAATGAAATCCCTGTTTCTTTTTTGATGTTCCATGTGTAGAGCTCCCAGTTTCCTTCAGAGGAGACTATAAACCGAGGCCTCGTGTGCGAACGTACCCAGAACATCTTGCGCACACGTTAAATCCTGTTTCGCTTTTCGTATACGCCATTGTGTGCTGGTGGGAACAGATGGCAAGATTTACAAAACTGCATACACACGGGGACTTGATGTAAAAAAAAAAAAGCGCATGATTGCTCATTCCATTATCTTTGGTATAAAAGAGTAAATAAATTGATAGACCAATGGTGAGATTTTTGTGAACATGATCTACAACAAATTCAGACTTGAGAGATAATACATTTTTATTTTCTAATTTGGAGAAAGCGTTTATAATGTCGAGTGTCAATTCTAACGGTTAGCTGATATATCATTCCGCATTCATTTTGACAAATTGTTCAGGTCTATTATATTTAGATTTATTCAAAGTTGTAAAATCAATAATACTATTTCCTATTTGTAATTTGATAATTTGGTCTCTATACAATTATCTCTTCTTTTTTCTTTTTTTTTCTTTTTTTTTTTTTGGGGGGGGGGGGGTAGGGGTGAAGGAAGTGCTTGACCATGGTGTGGGAAATAAGTGCCTCACCTCCCCCCCTTCACGCCCACATGAAGACTGAAGTGTGAGCCCTGACAGGGCTTCCACAAACTGTTATTTAGCTGACTGGGAAAGGGTACTGATCCCTTCGCCTGAGTCCTGTGTTCTGATTAGTTTTAGTAGTTACTGTATGGCATTATTTCTTTTTGTTGATATACTGTGCATATACGAAACACACCCCAGCACGAAGCAACCCCCCCCCCCCCCCACACACACACACACACAGACCTTAGTGTAGTCTAGAGAGTGTGCACTCTCCTAGAAAACGAGAAGCAAAGTTCTTCGTCAGTTTGAGCCCGAATTTGTCCCCATTTGCTAGACTTTGGTCTAAGTGCTAGTCTTTTGGCTGAGACACTTAACCGAGTTCCCCCGCTTGCAACAGGCACGTGAAATAGCACACAGCATTGCAATGGGGGGATTATGATTGTCTCCCTTGTGGAAGGGGTGCCAGTGCAACAGAATGTTTCTAAATTTAGACACACGACTGAATAGTACAAGGTTGTATTTCCTCGAGCCTAGGGCTCTGAGAAATCCATGCATTCACGTTGCATACACCCTTAAGTGTAAAATTACTGTACCCTCCTGCCGAAGTCAGATTTCTTGCTAATCTGACTGTAGCTTGGAGGTTATTGCAAATGTATAGTGTATACTCTGTTATTCACTCTGTTATAACATTGCAAACGTTGTGTCTGGCAAGTTTCTGTTGTAGAAAAAACACTCTTGAAGAAGAGATATGTATGCAGGCAAGCTATCAACACTTAAAATTTCCAAATTCCAAATTCCAATACTGTATTGTCTTAGCAACAGAGAAATTCACGCGATTACGTATACTTACGTATAATTACGTCATGAATACATATATAAAGCTCTCTCTATGAAAAATGTCTTAATTTAACAGAGAAATCTGTGATGCCTAAAATAACATAGAGTTTAAATCACAGAGGTATCTGTCTACTCATTCTCTCACAGTTTTCATCTTTATAAAATCTTACGTCAAACAATCTAGTCTATGTTGATAGTGCATGTCAGCTCATTTACTGCCATGCTTGTCCTACCAGTGTAGCGATGGAACTCCATTCTTAAGTCCCTTGTTTTATAAATCTGACAAAACCGCGACTTTCAAATCATTGCATAGTTGGAATATTGTTTTTCTTAAAAATCGATGCATAGTTGTATAGATATATATAGTTGGAATATTGTTTTTTCTTTAAATCATTTCAAAATGAGGTGAATTAAAAGAAAAAGAAGAAATGGTGATAGGGATACACTACAAACAGAGGGAAGGACTGGAAAAGGACCAGTTTACTCACACCCAATATGCAGACATATTCAGACAAACAATATATTTGAACAGAAAAAACGTGAATATTCATTTATTTTATGGCAGTTGATATTGTGGCAAAAGATTTCAAATAAATGGAGAGACAGCTCACTTGATGCCAAAAGGACATCTTTATCACAGAGATTGCAGAAGCCTCAGAAGTCTGAAGCATAATTCAGTTCAGTGCTCCACCCAGTATCATCCTAGAGATGATGACAACACTCACGTGCTGGAAGGGGTGGGGGCAGAAAGGGAGGAAAACACAACAATTCTAGTGCTAATTTCTCACAAGGGATTTTCGAGCTGCTGTCAGCATATCAATCTCAAATTAATCTCTTTAATCTGGAGATAAAAACATTCTGAAGGCGGTTTGTTGCCATGTCTCTTCACATTTCTATCTAAAAGAATTCAATAACAGGCTAATTGTGTTTCTTTTGTTTTTAAACCATGCAATGATGTGTTTAATCTGTCATATCTTTAAAAGGTTTGAGATTACATGCAAGATGTATGAATATATATATATATATATATATATATATTTATATATATATATATATATATATATATATATATATATATAATTATATGTATAGAGAGAGACAGAAACAGAGACAGACAGAGACAGGGAGAGATAGAGAGAGAGTGAGAATGCAAGAGAGAGGCAGGGAGACAGAGATAGAGACAGAGAGAGTGAGAAAGAAAGACAGAGAGTGTGTGTGTGAGAGAGGGAGAGAAAGCATGTGCAAGAGAGAGAGAGAGATGAGAGAGAGAGAGAGAGAGATGAGAGAGAGAGAGGAGAGAGAGAGAGAGAGAGAGAGAGAGAGAGAGAGAGAGAGAGAGAACTGAACACTGAACACTGAACACTGAAACTGTTTAATGTACATCGGCCTTAGACCACAATACACTTTCAGGGGCAAAACTGGAAAGATGCAAAACAAAGACATATAACTTTTTCGTAAACTTTTATAATGCTTTGCCATCATACCTTGGCGTGTACTCAACACATTCATATATATTATATTAATATATATATCTTCCGAAATCATGACTAAATAAACAAATAATCAAAGGCTGACATTTTATAACATACAAAATACAAACATCAGGCACATCGTACATCATGAAAACAATGGAAATCATTTTACTCACTGACTGTCATTGTCAAAATAGTTATAATTTTCATACACAATAGTGTTCTCAAAACAATCACCACACCAGAGAAGTGTGCCCACAATATATAACCATGTCAACCCCAGGCCAGTTCAATGTAACCACAATGTTGTATGCAAAAATCTTGTACTTCACTGTACTTAATCACGTCATGTAACATCCATGTCATGAAAATAACAAAAAACTAGATGGTAGTCAAACCCTGCAACAAGGTATCCCGTCAGAAACAATATTCACTCATATCCTGTCCTACACGCAAATTTTCATCCGATGTTTGTCCACAAAGCATTCCCTCAACTGCCGTCCCAACACACACACACACACACACACACACACACACACACACACGCGCGCGCGCGCGTGCGCGCGCACGCACACACATATGTATGAGCTTGGCACCCACCCACACTTACACTCACCTCCTCCCGTCTCCCCTCCTTCACTCACAGAAACACAAATACACTTGGGCACACATGTTTGCATGTACACACATACACCCACGCCCCCCCCCCCCCCCCCCCCCCCCCCACACACACACGCACGCACTCACACGCACACGTCCACATACTCAAACATATACACACAGATACGAACGCACGCACGCACGCACGCTCGCACGCACTCACTCACACACTCACACTCACACACAAACAAACACACACACACACACACACGAAAACAAGATGGCGGAAACGGTCTGGATCTAGCTCGACAGCAGCTAGGTTACCGCAATTGTACAGCAACCATGACCAAATCCACGAGATCCAGGAGCACGAAAAGCCGCTTACCATCTCCGGCATCAAAACCAAATGTCAAAAACCAGGGAGAAAATGGAGAGACAAAGAACATCAGGAAAGAAGTTCTGAAGCGTTCTGCCCAGCACCACGACATGGCCGTTGGCAAAGACTCCGATGAAGCCGACAGTCAAGCGGCAGCAGCTCCAGTGGACACTGTGAGCAGCACGGATGACCTCAAGGCCATGATCAACACCCTGTGCAACCGCGTGTCAGTGCTGGAGGACGCCATCAGCAAACAGAACGAGCTGATCTGCAAGCTGAGCAAATGCACTCTGGTGGAACAGGCAACACTTCCAAAACGCTGCCACGACCAGGGAACGCAGACGGACACCACCGCCTTCCCCACTTATGCAGAGGCCGCCAGATCTCCCCCTGCAGCACCAACACAGGTAGGCCGAGATTTTACTCATAGTAGGCCTATGCCCAAAAAATCGTCTGCCAGCGTGGTGACAAAAAAAGCTGAAAACAAGAAAAGAAGTTTAGAACCTAAGACTGATGACGTCAAGAACATTCATGACGTAAAGTGTCTACCTTCCATGAAAAAGAAGTCATCCCTGACAGCAAAAGAAGCAGACCTTCCTCAAGTATTAATTCTTCACGACTCTGTTCTGAACAGAGTTAGATCTAAAAGACTGGGCCGTTCTTATGGCTTTGAGGCGGAGTCCCGTAAATGTTTTACGACAAAAGATGTCTGTCCAACTTTCATGGCAGTGCAGTCTTCTGCTGAGAAGCCGCTGGACGCAGTGGTGATCCACTGTGGTATCAACAACATCAAAAAGACGGACCCCAAAGAAAGTAGTCATCAGTTTACTGACTCCATCAAGGAGATCGTCAGGGAACATCCCAGCCTGAAAATTGTAGTCAGTAAAATTGCTCCTGTAAAAGATCCACAGCTGAACATGAAGAGGGAAGTCTTCAACGCCCTGACAACTGCTGACCTGTATGGCATCCAGAACGTGTCCCTGCTCAGCCACTCCAACCTTGTTGCTGGCTTCAGAACGCTGAAGGATGACCTTCACCCCACTGCAAAGGGAGCCAGCATTCTGGCAGGAAACATCGGCAGACATGTCAGGGGACTCTTCTGGGATAAGCCAAAGAAAACGAGAAGGATCCCCAACAGCAGCCCAGGGTCTCCCAGCCTTTCTACGAACCTCGTCCTAGTGTTAGGGATCGTATGGGGCCATGGCAGAACATTTATTCATTCCTCGATAACTGGTATTAGCCAAGTAAACATTCTGCTATACATTCTGCGGTAACTTAGCCCGCAAATTCGGATGAACAACTATTCCGTCACTTGGAAATCCTTATTATTTGAGTTATTACTTTTCAAAGACCGAAAATTTATTGTATTAGCCCATTATTTGTGTTCCTTGTCCAATCAAATCAACCACCCTTACCCCGCACACGCACACACTCGCACGCACGCCCAGAGATACACGTGTTCCGGCACGCACACACAAACACACGCGCACACTTACGCAGCACACACGTGCACACACTCACGCTCGCACACACACACACACACACACACACACACACACACACACACACACTCACTCACTCACTCACTCACTCACTCACTTAGTTTTATCATTGTTGTAATTATTCTTAATTCTAGTACTGAACTGTGTACCTGTCTCACCATAAGAGCTATAATGTGTAAGGTACGTACGATAAAAATTCTGCAGTGGAATTGCAGATCTATTAATACTAACCTACATTATCTAGAACAACATATTGTCTCAACCAGTTACCAAGTACTTATGCTTCAGTCACTGAATGTGACCAGGCACAATTTGCCCAAACTATCGAAATTTTTCTATCCACCTGTGACCGAAAACGTAGATCACAGTGCGAAAATTAAAACAGCTATATATGTGCATGAAAATTTAGAATATAAAATGTGCGTTTCACCAGCACCAAATAACATCCAGAATTTATATACTTGTGCTGCTCAAGTAAAATTTAGCAAGGATAACGTGATGAATTTTGTCTCTGTATATTTGCCCAAAGGCCCCAATGACGAGAACACAGAATGGGTTCGTTCTTTACAAATGTCAGGGGATAAGTGGCTCGTCGCTGGTGATTTTAATGCCCATTCCCCTTTTTGGGACAAGAATTGTCAGTCCATCACCAGTAGACGATTTGTAGAAAATATTGTGGATTCCTCTCTGTATCTGCTTAATGATGGCAGTATCACAAGAATCCCCGATATTTCTACTCAGAGACCTAGTGCTATTGACCTGTCGCTTATCTCTCCCACTCTAGTTCCTTACTGTACATGGGAAACGCAGAGTGACACTCTGGGAAGCGACCATGTACCAGCTGTTATGACATTGTATGATGAGTCAGACCAAACAAATGACGTCAAAGATTCTGTTTCAAAATATACCTATAACAAGGCTGACTGGGATAAGTTTCAGTCTCTCTTAAGAATGCAAGAGACTAGCACTTTAAAAGATGATGATATCGACATATTTTATCTAAGATTTACAGAAGGTATTCTGAGGGCTGCTGATAATTCTATACCCAAATTTTCTTCCTTGAAATCTAAAAAACACACAGGTAACGTTTGGTGGAATGAAACGTGCCAGAAAGCAGTAGACAAAAAGAAAATAATGTTCAAAGCCTACTTGAGACATAGATCCTCAGAAAACCATGCGCATTTGAAGAGGGCTAATAAAGAGGCTGACAGAGTTATAGCTGAAGTTAAGAAAGATTTCTGGTCTGCTTTTTGTAATAGAGAGGTTAGTAGTCATAAAGACATGCAAAAAATATGGAAAAAGTTTAATGACATGAAGCATGGTGTAAAAGTACCCATCTATCCAATTAAATATAAAGATAAAGATTTCCCTACTAATTCAGACAAAGGGGAAGCTTTTGTGGACATGTTTGCACACACAATGAGTGATGCAGGTCTCTCTCAAGCACAAACTGTCTTCAGAAGTACGGAAATGCAGAAAGATATA
Organism: Stramonita haemastoma; assembly: GCA_030674155.1. Taxonomy (NCBI): domain Eukaryota; kingdom Metazoa; phylum Mollusca; class Gastropoda; order Neogastropoda; family Muricidae; genus Stramonita; species Stramonita haemastoma. Next base: position 15,085 of record JASPKP010000530.1, on the reverse strand, counting down.
TATAAAGATCCCATCTCTGATAATTCACACATAATAAACGCTCCGATTACATTGCAGGAGGTCAGTGATGCTATCCAATCTGTAAGCAATAAGAAAACATCGGTGGGAATCGATGCTATATCTAACGAGATGATGAAACATTTGCCAGAAAACTGGATTTCTTTGCTTCTTGATCTATTTCAGCAATGCTGGGCTAAAGGTTTGCTCCCCATGGTGTGGAAACAATCTATCATAGTTCCAATTTTAAAACAGGGAAAACCCAAAGAAGACAAAAATAGTTACAGGCCCATTGCACTCACTTCACACGTAGGAAAACTTATGGAAAGGATTATATTAAACAGATTAGTGCATTACTGTGACAAAAACAAAATACTTCCTGTTGAGCAGGCAGGCTTTCGAAAAGGCAGATCCAGTATAGATCACCTGGTAAAACTAACCACACATATCAAGCATCAATTTGCCCGCAGAAAAAACGTTCTTGCTACTTTTTTCGATGTATGTAAAGCATATGATCAAGTCTGGCATGCAAGATTACTTTTTAAACTTAAATCTATTGGTTTGTCGGGTAACATGTACTTCTATGTCAAAAATTTTCTATGGGGCAGAAGCATTCAAGCTAAAATTGGAAACACCTATTCCACCCCGAGATTTCCGACAATGGGAATTCCACAAGGATCTGTTATCGCCCCTTCTCTTTTTAATCTTCTACTTTATGACCTTCCGAGATCCTTGTCAAATAACGTTGTCCTCGTTCAGTATGCAGATGATCTGTGCATGTGGATGAAGACAACAATGAAAAAGGTAACCCCCAAGAGACAGTTAAGCTACATTAGAAAAACTTACCAGCTTGAACTTGATAAGCTTAGTATTTATATGACAGAAAATGGATTACTGCTGTCTCCAGAGAAGACCAACATTGTTCTCTTCAATAATGGGGCTGACCCTCAGGGTTTGCCTACTTTCAAAATGCAGGATAGGCACCTTGAATACAAACCAATGGTAAAGTTTCTGGGTATTTATATTACATCAAAACTGACATGGAATTATCATGTTGAATATTTATTAACTAAAGCTAGAAAAACCTTAAATTTTATAAAAGTAGTAAGCAAACAGCATTGGGCTCAAGATGTATCAGTCTTAAAACATCTGTCATTGGCATTAGTTCGTTCTACACTGACATACGGCCATGAAGTCTTCTTTAATGCCCCAAAGTATTTATTAGATAAACTTAGAAGCATAGATTGTAAAGCTTTTCGCATTGCCTTGGGAGTACCCTTCCATGCTTCATCCTTGGGAACATATAAGGAAGTAGGAGTTTTGCCTTTGGATGACTATCGAGAGGTAGCAGTCGCAAAATACGTTCTTAGAAGCTCAGCATCTGTAAATAATATAGAAGATGAACTCAGTCTAAGATCTGACAAGCAATTTCCTAAAAGAGCTAAAAATATCCGCTCACTCACCGCAATCAGCACCTTCACAAATGGTCTTTTTGAAAAGTCAGGAGTTAATCCCAGAGAAGTGCAACAGCTTATACCTCTATTATCTCCTTGTCCGTCATGGGAGCTTCAAAGGGCTCAATTTGATTTGGAATGCTCCATCTATAAAAAAGATAATGGAAGTAATATTCTTAGCGCGTATGTGAAAGAACATATATAAAACAAGTACTCATCACATCTTCAAATATACACCGATGGGTCTCTACTCAATAATACTGAAGGAGGTGCGGCTTTCATCATTCCTTCATTACATGTTGAAAAACTGTACCATATTGGGAAAAATCACTCAATTTTCACAGCAGAGCTGACAGCCATTCTGATGGCTTTAAATTATTCACTTGATTTTCCCAGGACCATTGTGAAGGTGGTTTTATGTGTTGATTCAAAATCAGTGCTCCAATCCCTTAAAAACTCCGGGTCAAAAGTAAGACAAGAACTTATCACTGAAATATTACATCTTATACATTTTCTAATCCTAAGAGGCACTGATGTCACCTTTTGCTGGGTACCTTCTCATTGCAATATAGTATTCAATGAAAAGGTGGATAGAGCTGCTAAAAATGCGGCAATGCGTTATGATTGTGCTGATACTTTGAATATACCCATGTCTGTTAATGAGAATTATACTTTGATCGAACATGCATGCTGGAAACATGTAAGAAAAAAACAAGAAGACGCTGGATTTTCTAATCATCATGTTTCCTTTTCTGACCTTAACCATATTCTCTGTGTACGTTTTGGGCTGGATAAATTGCATCTTAGATCGGTCATTTGTCTCATAAATAGACTCAAATTAAATGCCTTCCGAACGAAGTATGCTAAAAATGTGCGTTGCATATGTGATGGGACGATTTCAGTCAGTCATATTCTTTTTAACTGTCCCGTTTTAAAACAGTGTCTTCCCATCACACGTGAGAACTCTCTGGACAGTATTTTAAGTAACTGTGTGATGCTGTGTGAACTTGCCTTATCGCTGAAGAAGAGTCCAATTGACAGTTTACTGTAGTGCATATGAACATGTTAGTAGCTTGTTTAGAGACAGAGACTTTAATCTCGTGCTGTTTCTTAATTTTCTAAAAAGTTCTGATT
>JASPKP010000530.1:0-5000 GCA_030674155.1 Stramonita haemastoma | reverse complement strand
TCTGTTTGTCTGCTAGTTCCTGTTTGTCTTGTTCTCTTTTTGTCTATCTCTCTGTATATTTGTCATTGTATTTTTCTGTATTTTTGCCTGTACCATTTTTTTCTGTCTGTCTGCCTCAGGATCTGTCTCCCTAATCTCCTCTCTATGTAAGCTATTATAACTAAGAGACTTTGTTTCCCCATACTGGTGACATTTACTGAATTAACATGAGCTGGTGCTTAAAGCAGAAATGAGGCAAAGACAGTCCGTGTCTTTGATCAAGTTTAAAAAAAATTCATTGCAATAAAACAGGATATAGGTAAGTAAATGCCGTGCGGTATGCTTTTTTAACAGAAATTTAGGTTACATAAGATAACACTACTAACGATACAAGTAATCACTCAACACGCTAGCAATTAAATAATACTATTGACTATGAAAGAAGGAAATTAGATAAAGTGGACACCATATAATGTTTTGTTCATTGCCACAAAGCCAGTCGACATTTCATGCATCAAGGCTTTCCATCAAAAACTAAACTCTGAAAATTAATATGATAACTTAACTTTTATACAGATTTTTTTTCTCTTACTTCAGCTAAACACTCTGAGGACACCAAAGGTGAAGATTTCATGTGGAACCGTTTTTGTTGGTTAATCCCGCTTCGTGGGCAATCGCACTCCGTCTTCGGGGATTTTTGGTGGACAAAAGATTCTGCACAGACGTTGATCCTGGAGGAAAATTCCCCCTATGACTGAGGCAGCAAGCTGGGATCGATTCCGGCACTTTCTGTTTTCGATTTCGGTGTGTTATCCACTAGGCCACCCCGGTTCCCTATACAGATTTAAAACCCAAACCATGGCACTGACAGATCAACCAATAGATAACAAACATATATTACAATATCGACTTCTACAGCAGAAATACTTACCCCATAGGCTGTAGGCATTTTTTTCAGCTTCACATTAATTTTTCTCTTTAGAGCAAAGTATTCAATAGGAATAGTCACAATAATTGTAAGGATAATAATGCTTTATGTGGGTTGATATAGTATTCCATAAAGGAACAGCTAGGTCAGAGTAGCACTTTTGACATCATGACAGTCAAGTCAAGTCAAGTCAAGTCAAGTCAAGTCAAAATGATCTTTATTGAGGGTAAAAGATTAAGTTTACACAACTTTTTTTCATCCTGCCCTCACAAAAAAAATCAAGAAAATTGACTTCTAAAACAATCAAATACAAATATCAACCTTGGTTGAAAACTAAAACAAAAGGAGGATTTTCATCCAAACAGAATCTCACAACAACTCAAAACAGTAACATATTCAAGTCATACATACAAAATAATAGAAATACAAAAAAACATGGGTATGAATAACAACAAAGCAGCCAAATGTGTCAAGCATAAGGGTGGGCTTATAATTTGTCCATCAGATGTTTCTTCAAAAGTTTCTTAAACATTTGTTTTGAAGGAACTGATTTTAGAAAGGAAGGCAGTTTATTCCACAATGTTCTTCCTGAATAAGCAAGGCTAGATTTATAGAGATTATTATGGGGCCTGGGAAGAAACAGTCTATGGGTAGGCCTGTTTTTATTGACAGCAAATTTTTCCAAGATTTTCTTTGGGGCTTTCCCGTTTAATATATTGTACATACATAGATACTTGTTGAACTGCAGTCTTTCTTTGAGTGGAAGAATATCTAGTTCTTTGTAGTTGGTGGTGGTCAGTGTATTAGGGTTCAAACGGATTAGTTTCACAGCTCTTTTGTGCAGGCGGTTTATATGCTTTAAGTTTGTTTCGCTTGCACTATCCCATATGGTAGAGACATAATTTATAAGAGACAGAATATGGGCGTGAAAGAATAGTTTTCGTGACTGTAGATTTAGAAAATTCTTTATTTTTCTAAGTTGGTATAATCTTACTGAGATTCGTTTTCCTAACGTGGCTATGTGATCTGACCAAGACAAGTCGTTGTCAATCACTGCACCTAGTACTTTGTGTGAGACAACTTCTTCAATTTGTTGTCCATGGACATATATTGGCCCGAATGCAGAACGCAATTTCTGTCTTTTTTGCCGAGTGGTTATAAACATACATTTTGTTTTATTTGAATTAAGAGACATATGATTGAGTTCTGTCCATTCGATAAGTTTATTGATATCTGCCTGCATATCATTCACAAGCTGGTTTGGATCATCGTTGTTACATTGAATTGATGTATCATCAGCAAACATTTGACATGAACAATGGATATGCAGAGGTAGGTCGTTAATATAAATAGAGAAAAGAAGTGGTCCTAGTATTGATCCCTGTGGTATTCCATATTTTACGGGTAGTAAGGTTGACCTCCTAGGCCCGATTTCAACAAGTTGATGGCGATTAGTGAGAAAGGAGTCTAAAATTGACAAAGCTTGGTTGGAGATTTTATAGCATTTTAATTTTTTGATGAGGAGAGAGTGGCTAATAACGTCAAAGGCTTTCGCAAAGTCTAGAAAAAGAACTCCTGTAATTTCATTATTGTTGATATTCAAAAGACAATGCTCAATAAGTTGTATTAAGGCTGTATGGCAAGAGTGGTTTTCACGAAAGCCTGACTGGTTTTCATTAATTAGATCATATATTTTAAAATGAGAATGTAAGTGAAAATGTATATGTTTTTCTAATGGTTTAGATAGGACTGACAGTATGGATATTGGTCTATAATTCGACGGATTGGTAGGGTCTCCTGATTTGTGTAAGGGTATTACTTTTGCTCGTTTAAATTTAAATGGGAAATAATGTTTGTCAATACACAAATTAAACTTGTGCGTTAGGGTATCGCTTATAGCATATGCACTGATTTTTAATATTTTACTATCGATTTTGTCAAGGTCTTTTGATCCTGACTGTTTCAATTTGAGTAAGCTATTTAGTACTTCTGTTACTGTTATTGGGGGTATGGTAAAATCAGATGAGATGCTCTTTGATGAACAGTATTGTTTCAATTCTTTCAGCTCATTTGTTTTTGTTTTATCATTAGGTATTATAGAGTCAGCAATGTTTGCAAAGTGAGAATTCAGGTTTTCTGCTGATATTTCTTTTATGACTTTTTGGGTGCTATGTCTTGATTTATTAGTTAAGGTATTAATGGCTTTCCAAATCGCTTTTGGATTCTGGGCTGAAGACAGCAAGTCTTGAAAGTATTTTGTTTTGGCTTTGCGCTTCATTGAATTAACTTTGTTCCTTTGCTTTTTATATTCATCTTTTTGCTTTGATTTTAACAAATGGTCTCTTAGAATCATTAAACAGTAGTTTATCTAGCATGATCATTGATTGGGATAGTGTTTTTAGCATACTTGAATAGTGATTTTTGCTTGAGGATAGTGTCATTGGCGTAGCCAGAAATAGTGTTTTTGGCGTGAAGGCCTGTGCTATAAACACTACTGATAGTGCTTTCAGCGTTGCCAAAATGACTATGGTAGTGTTTGTTGCATAGAGTGATTTTGGCTTATTACACCTGTATGAAAAGGATGACATTTTTTTTTTAAATCAGCATGAACACAGGTGTTGCGTTTAGACACCATTCCTGAGGAAAAATTCGGGAGTTGAAGTCTCCAGGGCGGCTCGGGGCTGTATAAAAAAAAGTAAATAAATTATGGGTAGGTGCTGCACTTGTGGCGACGCGCTCTCCCCGGGGAGAGCAGCCCGAATTTCACGCAGAGAAATCTGCTGTGACATAAAGTGGTATAACAAATAAAGTAAAGGATTGTTTGTTCTATGATGAAGAATGCCTGTTGTTATTTTTGAAGCTTCTCTGTCCACTTATGCAACATCCAAGATTGTCATATATCTCAATGCTTAATGTTTGGATTGCTGTAGCTCTCTTTTGGCTGGTCTACCAGCATCAGTTATCCATTCCCTCCAACATGTACAGATCTCTGCAGTGTGATTAGAGTCTTATTAAGAAGACAAAAATCGAAATACGCCACTTCTCTCCTTCAAAATCTTCACCGGCAGCCTGTCTCACAAAAAATGAATTACAGTATTTTCCTCCTCTGTTACATATGGCTCAACAAAATTTTAATCTGCAACCTTTTATTGCTATGACCTTTTTACCTGTACACTATATCACTCCTTCCGTTCAGATACCTTATTTATTTATTCTTTTATATCGAGGATAATAGAATAAGCACACATGTGCATTTTACATCCAGTCCCCGTGTGTATGCAGTTTTGTCAATCTTGTCATCTGTTTCCACCGGCACACAATGGCCTACTCTTACTTCAAACAATAAACCGGTGACCGTTGCTCTATCTATAGTTCTGATCCATAGCCGAGATTTGACCTCCCTCTTTCCTTTTGCTCAAAAGTTTACTTACACCTTCGAATCCATCCTCAAGACACCCGTTTTCTGCTTCAGATCTTCCGCCAGCGTTAAATCCTATATCAACCCTTTTATTTTTTAGCAGCTACATCTACCTATAGTTCCATTACCCGCTTAATTCTATTAATGTGTGTGTGTGTTGTGTGTGTGGTGTGTGTGTGTGTGTGTGTGTGGTGTGTGTGTGTGTGTGTGTGTGTGTGTGTTTGTGTTGTGTGTGTGTGTGTGTGCGTGTGTGTGTGTGTGTGTGCGTGTGTGTGTGTGTGTGTGGTGTGTGTGTGTGTGTGTGTGTTGTGTATGTGGTGTTGTGTGATGTGTGTGTGTGTGTGTGTGTGTGTGTGTGTGTGTGTGTGGTGTGTGTGCGTGCGTGCGTGTGTGTGTGATATTTTATACTGATTAAGCAGTGAATCTTATTTTTAAAAAAAACAACTATGGGTGCTATGACACCTAACTTTCAGATCTAATCTTTGAGCGATTGAAAATATATTTAGTATCTTTTACTGCAATTTATATAGCTTTATTCTATTTCTTCTCATTTCTGTTCAATGTCACGCCTTAACATTCCATTACATTGGGAAGACCAGATTAAATTTCACACTTAAAAACAAAACGAACTTGTTTGCCAATTTTTTGTTATCATTTTTTTTCTAACCTTAGACT
>JASPKP010005304.1:0-16078 GCA_030674155.1 Stramonita haemastoma | reverse complement strand
ATACTATGTCCACATATGCAAGATACATGTCCAACATATTTTGTTTTAAAACAGTTCATTTCCCATCTTCAAGCCAGAGAAACAATTTCTTTTATACAATAAAAATCTGTTACTATATTTTAACTGAAGACTGGAATTTTTACCATCCCATATATACACCTAGACAACCAAGTTTCTGTTTTTCATATTGAAATAACTTTTGTTGTGCTTTTTCCACGATCTGATAACATTCTTGCAGTGACAGATAAGGTGTCAAATTTTCCACATCTCTCAATTGTTTTGCCCAGTTTTTGCTAAAAGATCAACTTTTTCATTGTAATATATACCAGAGTGAGATGGAATCCAACAAAAAGTTATATCTGAACTTTTTAAGGTGAGGAGATGAATTAAATGACAAATCTCAAAAAGTTCTGATCTAACTTTTGTTTTCATAGAGCTGATGGCTTGAATTACTGATTTTGAATCAACACAAAACAGAATGCGGAAAACAGCTCTTGTGTGTGACTGAAGTCTTGGTGGCAGATCTGTTTACTGATCTTCTGCTAGATGATAGAAACAGATTTTACACCAACAGATCTTCATGCTATGATCTTAAGTGTAGCAGCATGTGAAGCATGTCTACATTTTTTTTTTTTGGGGGGGTGGGGGGGGGTTTAATGTAAACTGAAAAAGAAAAAAGTAAACATTTATATTAATGGTTTGGGGAGAAGGGGGTTATTTTTTGAATCGCATCAAATGTAAAATGAATGATAATCTTGGTCATGTGATTGCAATGGAAATTGTGTATAATGATTTTAGCTGATGTTGGTGTCAGGTCTGTGTATTGATCTTCCACTGGAAGATTGATGGCAGATTTTACACCAATGCATGTGGGAAAAAGAAGATTGATGGTATATGATTTTAAGTAAAGTTGTGGATAGCATGGGCCTGTGTTTTTTGTGTGTGTGTGTGTGTTTGTTAAAGAAAAAAAAATTCTTCGATAATGAGATCCAATGTAAGTTAAAGAAAAACATGGCATGTTCAATATTGGTGTGGAGAGTATGTGGGGAGCAGTTTTCTTTTTCTTTTGTTTTAGTTTTGTTTTTATGTTTTTCTTTTAAAAAATCACACTAAGTCGAATCAAATATGAATTAAATGATAAACTTGGTCATGTGATTGAAATGGAAATTGTGTAAAATGATTTTAGTTGATGTTGGTGCCAGATTTGTGTATTGATCTTCGACTGGAAGATTGATGGCAGATTTTACATCAACACATGAAATATGTGTGTGGATGACTAAGTAATTCTATATGATATTGATTATAGTAGTGGATATAGTGTGCCTTCCTTGTTTGGTGTTTTTTTTTCTTGTTTTTTCTAGATTATGAAGTAAAATGTAAATAGGCAAAAATTTAGCATGTTTTATAATGATGTGACAAGTGTGGGGGTGAAGGTTTTTTTAAAAAAATATTTTTTTCTTAAAGAAAATATACTCTTGCTAAATGTGAAAAGAAATGTTCCTGGTTTTATTATTTTATTATTGTTTATGTGTGTGTAGGGAAGGACGGTGGCAGGATGGTTAAGACGTTCGCCTGCCAATATGTAAATCGTGAGTTTCTGGGTTCGTACCCAGCCTCGCCCTTTCTTCCCAGTTTGACGAAAAAATCGAACTGAATGTCAAAGTCATTCGGATGAGACTCGAAACCGAGGCCCCGTGTGCGAATGCACGCAGAACATCTTGCGCACACGTTTAAAACCCCATTCACCTTTCAGAAGAGTAGGCCATCATGTGCCGGTAGGAGCGGATGACAAAATTATAACAAACCAGCATGCACACAGGTGTCGTGTTTAGACACCATCCCTGAGGAAAAATCAGGGAGTTGGAGTCCCAGAGCGGCTCGGGGCTGTAGGTATATGGCAGTGTTCTGGTGGCTCCTGCGACGGTACTGGAACCATTCGTATCGGTCAATGCCCTTCCAATGGATCATTCCAGTGCCGTGGGAGAGGGGGGGTCTGCTGCATGGGTAACAGCTTGCCCTCCATATATGCTTGCCCAGGCTTTGCGCTCTAAAGACTAGAGCGCAACTTCATAGTCTTCCGAGACTGATGAGTGCCTACTACTATGTGTGTGTGTGTGTGTGTGTGTGTGTGTGTGTGTGTGTGTGAGAGAGAGAGAGAGAGAGAGAGAGAGATGTGTGTGTGTGTGTGTGTGGTGTGTGTGTGTGTGTGTGTGTGTGTGTGTGTGTGTGACTTAAGTTTTGGTGGCAGATCTGTTTATTGATCTTCTGCCAGAAGATAGAAGCAGATTTTACACCAACACATCTTCATGTTATGATCTTCAGTGTAGCAGCATGTAAAGCATGTCTGCATTAGTTTTTGTTTTGTTTTGTTCATTTTTTTTTTTATAAATCATGTGAAATGTGGATTGAAAACAAGAATGTAAAAGTCTATATTATGATGTGGAAAGTATGTGGGAAGAAGGGGTTCATTTTTTTCAAATCTCATCAAATGTGAAATGAATGAGAAACTTGGTCATGTGATTGCAATGGAAGTTGTGTAAAATGATTTTAATTGATGTTAGTGGCAGATCTGTGTATTGATCTTCCGCTGGAAGATTGATGGCAGATTTTAAACCAGCACATGTGGGGAAAAGAAGATTGAGGGTATGCACAACCCAGCATGGACACAGGTGCCATGTTTAGACACCATCCCTAAGGGGGGGGGGGGGGGGGGGGGAGGGTAGGCGCTGCACTTGTGGCGACGCGCTCTCCCAGGGGAGAGCAGCCCGAATTTCACGCAGAGAAATCTGCCGAGTCATAAAGTGGTATAAAATAAAAAATAAAGTATGATTTTAAGTTTAGTTGTAGATAGCATGTGCCTGTGTTTTGCACTTTTCTTTCTTTCTTTTTTTTTTTTTTTTTTTTAAAGATAATGAGATCAAATTTAAGTTAAAAAAAAACTATGGCATGTTCAATACTGATGTGAAAAGTATGTGGGGAGCAGTTTTCTTTTTTTTGTTTTAGTTTTGTTATTTTGTTTTTCTTTTAAAAAATCACACTAAATCACATCACATGTGAAAAGAGTGATGAACTTGGTCCTGTGATTGCAATGGGAATTGTGTAAAAGCATTTTGATTGATGTTGGTGGCAGATCTGTGTATTGATGTTCCTCTGGAAGATTGATGGCAGATTTTACACCAAGATGTGTAATATGTTTGTGGAGACTAAGCAATTCTATATGATATTAAGTATAGTAGTGGACAAAGTGTGCGTTTTTTTTTTTTTAAGACAATGAAATAGAATGTAAACAGGCAAAAAAAACCCCAAAACAACCTAGCATGATTTATAATGGTGTGGCAAATGTGTGGGGGTGAGGGGTCTTTTAAAACAAAAATCAAATCTTGCAAAATGTGATAACAGAATTGTACCTGGTCATATATTTGCCACCAATATTTTATATATTTATTTTTTCTTTTTTATATCCAGATAATGGAATAAGCACTTTGTGTGCTTTTTTTTTCTCATCCTGTCCCCGTGTGTATACAGTATTAAATGAAATAACTTACTTTGGTGGCAAATCTGTGTACTGATTTTCTGCAGGAAGAATCATACAGATTATACACCAACATAAATATGTTACCGCATACAAAAAAAAATATCTGAAAGATTAATATACTGTGATTTTAAGGATAGTAGAGGGTAGTTTGAGAAGAAAACATGTAGCAATAAATGGTATGTCTAGCGCAAGTTGTTGCGGGGTGTGTGTGTGTGTGTGTGTGTGTGTGTGTGTGTGTGTGTGTGTGTGGACACGTGTGTGTGTGTGTGTGTGTGTGTGTGTGTGTGTGTGTTTGAGACTTTAGTGTTGGTAGCAGATCTGTTTAGTAATCTTCTGCTTGAAGATAGAAGCAGATCTTACACCAACACATCTTCATATGAGGATCTTCAATGTAGCGGCGTGTAAAGCATATCTGCATTTATTTTGATTGTTTTTTGTGTGTTTTTTTTATTTTTATAAAGGTATACAGTTTATATTATGGTGTGGAAAGTGTTTAAAGAGAAGCGGTTTATTTTTTTGAATCGCATCAAATGTGACCAGAATGATAAACTCGGTCATGTGATTGCAATGGAAGTTGTGTATAATGATTTTAGTTGATGTTGGTGGCAGATCTGTGTATTGATCTTCCGCTGGAAGATTGATGGCAGATTTTACACCAACACATGTGGGAAAAAGAAGATTGATGATATATGATTTTAAGTTAAACTGTGGATAGCATGTGCCTATGTTTTGCTTTTGTTTTGATTTGTTCTGTTGTTGTTTTTTAAGATAATATCAAAATTTTATGTAAGTTAAAGAAAAACATGTCATGTTCAATACTGGTGTGGAAAGTATGTGGGGAGCAGTTTTCTTTTCTTTTGTTTTAGTTTTGTTTTTGTGTTTTTCTTTCTAAAAAATCACACTAAATCGCATCACATGTGAAGTGAAAGCGTGTAAAGCATATCTGCATTTATTTTGATTGTTTTTTGTGGTTTTTTTTTAATATAAATCATATCAAATGTAATTTGAAAAAAAGATAAAAGTTTATATTATGGTGTGGAAAGTGTTTAAAGAGAAGCGTTGTTTTTTTTTTCGAATCGCATCAAATGTGAAGTGAATGATAAACTTGGTCCTGTGATTGCAATGGGAATTGTGTAAAAGCATTTTCATGGATGTTGGTGGCAGATGTGTGTATTGATTTTCGGCTGGAAGATTGATGGCAGATTTTACACCGACACATGAAATATGTATGTGGATGACTAAGCAATTCTATATGATAAGTATAGTAGTGGATAAAGTGTGCCTTCTTAGTTTTTTTTCTGATTTTTTTTAGATAATGAAACAAAATGAAAAAAGGCAAAAGAAAGTTAGCATGTTTTATAATGGTGTGACAAGTATGTGGGGTGAAGGTTTTTTTTTTTTTTTTTTAATAAAATCTTGCAAAATGTGAAAAGAGAAATGTGCCTGGTTTTATAATGGCCACCAATATTTTATACATTTATTTATTCTTATTTTTATATCCAGATAATGGAATAAGCACTCCTGCGCTTTTTTACATCCAGTACCCATGTGTATGCAGTTTTAGATGAAATAACTTATGCTGGTGGCAAATCTGTGTACTGTTTTTCTGCAGGAAGATACATACAAATTTTACACCAACAAAATATGTTACACATACTAAACAAAATTATCTGAAAAATTAATACACTGTGATTTTAAGGATAGTAGAGGATAGGTTGAGAAGAAGAAATGTAGCAGTAAATGGTATGCCTGGCCCAAGTTGTTTCTGTGTGTGTGTGTGTGTGTGTGTGTGTGTGTGTGTGTGTGTGTGTGTGTGTGTGTGTGTGTGTGTGAGTGAGACGTGTGTGTGAGTGAGACGTGTGTGTGAGTGAGACGTGTGTGTGTGTGAGACGTGTGTGTGTATGTGAGACGTGTGTGTGAGACGTCTGTGTGTGTGTATGTGTCTGTGTGTCTGTGTCTGTGTGTGTGACTTTAATGTTAGTGGCAGATCTGTTTACTGATCTTCTGCTAGAAGATAGAAGTAGATTTTACACCAACACATCTTCATATTATGATCTTCAGTGTAGCAGCATGTAAAGCATGCATTTCTTTGTTTGTTTTGTTTTTCAGTGCTTTTTTTTTATTTATTGATTATTTTTATAAACCATATCAAATGTAAATGGAAAAGAAAAATGTAAAAGTTTATACTATGGTGTAGAAAGTGTGTGGAAAAAGTTTTTTTTTGGTTTTTTTTATCGCATCAAATGTGAAATGAAAGATAAACTTGGTCATGTGATTGTAATGGAAATTGTGTAAAAACATTTTCATTGATGATGGTGGCAGATCTGTGTATTGATCTTTGGCTGGAAGATTGATGGCAGATTTTACACCAACACATGTGGGGAAAAAGAAAATTGATGGTATATGTGGCGCTCCACTACGAAATGAGTCGCTTAGCACATTACCCAATTTTGCGCTAGGAGCCTTTAAAGGCAGGTGGGGGTCAAGTTGTCAATTTTGAGATTTTGATTGATTATCAAACTAGATCTGTTTATTTGCCCTATAATGAAATATCAAGGCATAATTTTTGTTCCTTTCGCTTTTAAATGTGTTTTGAAAATACCAAAGCACTCATTCTGACAACCTGTTACTAAAATAAACTTGCCCATTTCTCATTTTGTCCCGTCCTGCAGTCTATCATTTCAATCTGTAATAATGTTTCACAGAATTGTCCGATTTTCAATCTGTTTTTTGTATTTGATAGCCACTTTATTGCACATTAATAACATGTCAATAACTTAAAATTTACCTCAGGTGCACTCCGTCTCATTATGTGGTGGAGTTTAAGTGAAGTTGTGGATAGCATGTACCTGTGTTTTGCTTTTCTTTTTTGTTATGCCATTTTTTTTAAGATAATGATATCCAATTTAAGTGAAAGAAAACCATGGCATGTTCAATACTGGTGTGGAATGTATGTGGGGAGCAGTTTTGTTTTAATTTTGTTTTTATATTTTTCTTTTAAAAAATCGTTCTTAATCTCATTATATGTGAAATGAATGATAAACTTGGTCCTGTGATTGCAATGGGAATTGTGTAAAAGCATTTTGATTGATGTTGGTGGCAGATCTGTGTATTGATCTTCCACTGGAAGATTCATTGCAGATTTTACACGAACACATGAAATATGTATGTGGATGACCAAGTAACAATGCAAGGGAATAAACTCTTCCACTTCTGTTGAAAGCTCACCAGTTGTTTCTCTTGTGTGTGTGTGTGTGTGTGTGTGTGTGTGTGTGTGTGTGTGTGTGTGTGTGTGCGCGCGTGCGAACGCACGCAGAGCATCTTGCGCACACGTTAAATCCTGTTCCACTTTTCGTAAGAGTAGGCCATCGTGTGCCGGTGGAAACAGATGACAATATTTACAAAACTGCATACACATGGGGACTAGATGTAAAAAAAGCACACGAGTGCTTAACGCTTATTCCAATATCCTCGATGTAAAATAATAAATAAATAAACTACACACACACACACAGGATAGGGGGCACAGGATAGCCTAGTGGTCAGAACATTGCGCTCGCAATTTGATGACCCAGGTTCGATTCCCGTTCGAGGAGATTTTTCTCCTGGAGTTAATATCAGTGCTGACTCTACTCTCCCCCAAAGTCCTTTGGATGAGACTATAAACCGAGGCCCTACGCGCAGAACGGATGGATGGGGGGACGGAAGAGCCTAGTGGTCAGAACATTGCGCTGGCAATTTGACGACCTGGGTTTGAGTCCGGTCGAGGAGATTTTTCTCCTGAAGTTAACATCAGTGCCGACTCCACTCTACCCAAAAGTTCTTCAGATGAGGCTTTAAACCGAGGCCCGTGTACGAACGCACGCAGAACATCTTGCGCACACATTAAATCCTGTTCCGCTTTTCGTAAGAGTAGGCCATCGTGTGCCGGTGGGAACAGATGACAGTATTTACAAAACTGCATACACATGGGGACCAGATGAAAAAAGCACATGATTGCTTATTCTGTTATTGCTTATTCTGTTACCCTATCCTATATTATTTGACTTGACTTGACTTGACTTCACACACACACACACACACACACACACACACACACCATCACCACCACCACCATCACCAGCACACCAACCTCCACCACGACCCCAACCCCCACTTCCATCCCCACCACCCCTCGAAACAGGGGCGGATAACTTCAGTGCCCCAGAGATTGTCAAAGAGTTCTGGAAAAGAAGGAAGCAGAATCCGCCACTGAACAATGCAAGGGAACGAACTCTTCCACTTCTATTGACAGCACACCAGTTGTTTCCCTTGTATCGTTTTTTTTTGTGTGTGTGTGCTCTTGTTTTGTGAAAGACTGAAGACGTAAGAAAGGTGTGTGTGGTGGGGAGGGGGGGGGGGGGATCACAAGTGATGAGTGGGACAGCTGATATACAAATAATCATAATCATAACAACACGAGTAGCAGACTGAATGATAGTCTTTCGGATAAGACAATTATAAACCAGGTCCCTTGAGCAACTGCCATTCAGTGCACGTAAAAGAACCCACAACAACAAAAGAGTTGTCCCTGGCGAAATTATGTAGAGAAACGCCAGTGTCTTACAGAAATATTCACACATGATGATAAGGTTGTTTTTTTTTTAATGGGGTGGCGCTGCTCTTGTGGTGACACGTTCTCCCCAGGGAGAGCAGCTCGAATTTCATGCAGAGAAATTTGCCGTGACTGAAAATTTTTGTTATTGTCCCTGCCTTCAACATTTGAAATTCCCTTCACCCTGCCTAAATGTATAGCCTCTATAAGTGTGTGTGTGTGTGTGTGTGTGTGTGTGTGTGTGTGTGTGTGTGTGTGTGTGTGTGTGTGTGTGTGTGTGTGTGTGTGTGTGTGTGTATGTGTGTGTGTGTGTGTGTGTGTGTGTGTGTGTGTGTGTGTGTGTGTGTGTGTGTGTGTGTGTGTAAAGTAAGTCTTCAAATTTTAACGTCTTTCCACTTTAAGTGATACCAGACGACCCTACAATAGGAGACTGGATAGTTGAGAGAGAGAGAGAGAGAGAGAGAGAGAGAGAGGAGAGAGAGAGAAGAGAGAGAGAGAGAGAGAGAGAGAGAGAGAGAGAGAGAGAGATCTAATGTGTGCGCGCGCGCGCGCGCGCGTGTGTGTGTGTATGTGTGTGTGTGTGTGTGCGCGCGCGCGCGCGCGCGCGCGTGTATGTGTGTGTGTGTGTGTGTGTGTGTGTGTGTGTGTGTGTGTGTGTGTGTGTGTGTGTGTGATAAATAGTAACAACAAATGTAATAAGTTATTCTTAACATTAACAGATCAAGAAAATATCGAAAATGGACAACAACAACAACAACAACAACAAAAACCCTCCCAAAAGAACTACATGAACTATAATAAATGCCCTATAGGACTTAACAACAAACCTTTAGCTATGTCAAACGTTAGATTTACATTTTTCAAAACTTCATCAATGGAATTATCAGAAAAGGCAGGGAGATAGGGTTTTAAATTCTTACATTCAAGTATGATATGGGTATTTGAAATATATCCACCACATAAGCATTTAACATCCTTACTGAACTTTGTCATAAAAGCATTTAATCTTATCCTAAAGAATAATGCCTTGAGTTGTCTTTCTTTGAATTCATTTGTATGAATCTTTAAGTGATCAATGAATTCAACTACACTCTTCCCACTCGGAGTTGAATGTTGAAGCTTCTTGTTTTGCCAATGCTTTTCTATAAATCTATTTAAGGATGCTTCTTCTAACAACTGATAGCCTTCTGCAATGGATAGAGGGACATGCAGTACTATAGACCCATTTTCATTGCGTGCACCTTTTTTAGCAGCCCTGTCAGCCCACTCATTGGAAGATAATCCTATATGTGAAGGAATCCAGCAAAAGGAAACAAGAATTCCTCTTAAACGTAGAAGATTTATGATGTATTTGATGTCTAGTATAAGTTTAGTAGATTGTTTATAAGCTGTAGACTTTAAGGCATACAATACTGATTTTGAATCCACACAAAGTAATATATGAAAGAAACAGTAAGGATGATCTAAACTGAAAGTCAAAGCCATGAGAATAGCGATTAGTTCAGCTGTAAAAACAGATCGATTTTTGCCAACATAATATGACTTTTCTATTTTTAGTGCTGGTATGACAAATGCTGAACCTGCTTGATGATTGTCTAAAAGTGAACCATCTGTATAAATTTTAAGACAATGAGAGTAATGATGCTGTATATGTGAATGAACATTGACTGCCATAATATTTGGATTTTCATTCTTTTTCATGTTGATATAATCTATATCAAAGTGCGCTCGTTTCATTTCCCAAACAGGACAAACTGAAACTGATCTATGTGGCTCTACACCGGATTTGGAATGTTTAGAACGCTCGTAAAGATCTGATGTGTAGGTACTAATTGTCATCAAAGAGTTTATGTGTTGGGCTCTTTTGGGAAAATCTGTTTCAGACCTCATTTTTATTTCTTCTGAAGCAAAGTTTTCAGGTGTTGAGCTTCTTAGAATATATTTGGCACATACAAGTTGTCGATACTCTTCAAGTGGTAATATTCCAATTTCATTATATGTTTCAAGTGCAGAGGCATGAAATGGTACACCTAGAGCCAGTCTGTACGCCTTACAGTCTACACTTTGAAGCTTCTTTAGTAAATACTTAGGTGCGCTAAAAAAAGACCTCTTGTCCATAGGATAACTTAGATCTAATAAGAGAGGTAGACAGATGTTTCAGAATTGTCATTTCTTGTCCCCAATACTGCTTTCGTACAATTTTTAGTAGATTTAAGCATTTTCTTCCTTTAGTTAGAATATGTTCAATGTGGGCATTCCACGTTAACTTTGAAGTAAGAAAAACACTTAAAAACTTTACTAAGTGTTTGTATACAACTATCTCATTTTCAACTTTGAACACAGGTAAATTGTCTGGATTGGTACCGTTGTTAAAAAGCATCATATGCGTTTTTTCTGTGGATAATTTTAGGCCATTCTCAATAATATACTTATTCAAATTATCAAGGTCTTTTTGGTATAATTTTTGAATATAATTTAAAGACCTTTTCGAGGTTTTTTGTTTCATGGATACATTCATCCACATGCATATGTCGTCTGCATATTGTACTAATGTAGCATTCTGTGTTAAGCATTTAGGAAGATCATGTAATAGAATATTGAATAGAACTGGTGCTATAACGGAGCCTTGTGGTAATCCCATATCAAGATGCCTAGGATCTGAATAGTTATTTCCTACCTTTACCTGAATGGATCTATTGCTAAGAAAGCTCTTGATATAATGATAAATGTTACCGGAGAGACCAATTGTCTTTAACTTGCTTAATAATTTTGCATGCCAAACTTGATCATATGCTTTATTTATGTCAAAAAATGTTGCAAGAACATTTTTTCTACGTGCAAATTGCTGTTTTATGCGTGTTGTAAGTTTAACTAAATTATCAATAGCAGATCTACCTCGCTGAAAGCCAGCTTGATTGCTTGCAATAATGTTATTTTTCTGGCAATAATATGATAATCTTCCAAGAACAGCTCTCTCCATGAGTTTACCAGTATGTGAGGTCAATGCTATTGGCCTGTAACTGGCTTTATCTGTCTTGGGCTTTCCTTGTTTGTGGATCGGAACAACAATTGAATGTTTCCACTGAACTGGAATTACACCTTCAACCCAACATTTATAAAAAAGCTTATGAAGTAGAGTAATGAAATTTTCTGGTAAGTGTTTAATCATGTCATTGGAAATCGCATCAGCTCCAACAGATGTTTTCTTACTGGGAAGTGACATAATTGCATCCCTAACTTCCTGGAGTGTAATTGGAGCATTGATGTAAAGAGTGTTGTCAGGCACTGGGTCTTCATATTCCTTTTTCACCTCTTCTTCACTTCTGTATGTTCTGTGTTTGCCTAACAGACCCTCCTTACGCATGGTATTTGAAAACATTGTGGCAAATGCCTCGGCTTTTTCTGCACTTGTTGGAAACTGTTTGTTTTCTAGAACAATTGGACATGATGGCAAGTTTATGCCTTTCGTCATTTCATTTAATTTTGCCCATACTTTCTGAATGTCCGTATGATTTGTAATTTCACTACTACAAAAAGAGGACCAATACTGTTTTTTAGCTTGTGCTATAACCATGTTACAGTGGTTTTTGGCCTTTTTCTGCTCATCATGGTTACTAGGCGATTTATTTTTTAGAAAAGCTTTATGCATTAAATGTTTTCTATGTACAGCTTCTTCGCAAGCTTGTGTCCACCAGACATTTCCTAAATGTTGGCTACATTTTACAGAGTGACATCTAGGAATAGAAATATTGGCAGCTTGTAGTATGATATCTGCTATTTCAGAGTACATTAGATCTATGTCATAAGTATTTATACACTCTGTATTGTAAGAAGAGAGAATGTATGTAAACTTTTCCCAGTCAGCACGCTTATAATTATATTTTGGGACTTTGTCCTTTGTAATATCCCATTGACATAATTGGTTATGGAAGGTTATAACAATAGGTAAATGATCACTGCCTAGAGTATCTGTATGCGTTGTCCAATCGCATTCTGGAACTAGTGTCGGTGATACTAAAGTTAGATCTATTGCCGATGCTCTGTGACTTGAGACATCAGGAATTCTAGTCACGCTGCCGTCATTCAACAAATACATACAAGAGTCAACTACATGTGTGTGTGTGTGTGTGTGTGTGTGTGTGTGTGTGTGTGTGTGTGTGTGTGTGTGTGTGTGTGTGTGTGTGTGTGTGTGTGTGGTGTGTGTGTGTGTGTGCTTTCGAATTTGCTAGAATTATTCATCGTCATTGGTTGCTTGTTTGTTGTGGGGGTCGAGTGCAAGCGCTTTGATTTATTTTTACAAGATATAGCGCTATATAAATTCCATGTATTATTATATTATTATTATTATTATTATTATTATTATTATTATTATTATTATTATTATTATTATTATTATTATATTATTATACATACATACATATATACATACATACATACATACACACATACATACATACATACATACATACATACATACATACATACATACATACATACATACATACATACATACAAACATAAATACATACATACATACATACATAAACGGACAGACAGATAGATACATAGATAGATAGATAAATAGAGAGAGAGAGAGAGAGAGAGAGAGAGAGAGAGAGAGAGAGAGAGAGAGAGAGAGAGAGAGAGAGAGAGAGAGAGAGAGAGAGAGAGAGAGAGAGAGAGAGAACATGAACATGAACATGAACAAGATTTATTCTTCAGGCCACCAGCCCCAAGAATGGGGTAAACAAAGCATAGCAAAGCAAAGCAAATAATGCAAAAATAAAATGAAACCTCATGACATATATGGCAACTGCTAAAACATATCAAGTGTGAACATGTGTCCTTTTAGATTAAACTGACCTCTTTAAATGATGTTATTTGTTTGTCAAGTCTCCAAGTTTTCAACAAAATCCTGCCTTATTTTTAAGGCATTGAAAAGATAATAAACTTAGCCTACGAATGAGGAGAGAGAGAGAGAAGAGAGAGAGAGAGAGAGAGAGAGAGAGAGAGAGAGAGAGAGAGAGAGAGAGAGAGAGAGAGAGAGAGAGAGAGAGAGAGAGAGAGAGAGAGAGAGAGAGAGAGAGAGAGAGAGAGAGAGAGAGAGAGAGAGAGAGAGAGAGAGAGAGAGAGAGAGAGAGAGAGAGAGAGAGAGAGAGAGAGAGAGAGAGAGAGAGAGAGAGAGAGAGAGAGAGAGAGGAGAGAGAGAGAGAGAGAGAGAGAAGAGAGAGAGAGAGAGAGAGAGAGAGAGAGAGAGAGAGAGAGAGAGAGAGAGAGAGAGAGAGAGAGAGAGAGAGAGAGAGAGAGAGAGAGAGAGAGAGAGAGAGAGAGAGAGAGGAGGAGAGGAGAGAGAGAGAGAGAGAGAGAGAGAGAGAGAGAGAGAGAGAGAGAGAGAGAGAGAGAGAGAGAGAGAGAGAGAGAGTCCACACTAAAACCAGGCCTTTTTTAATACCGACTTCTTGGCATGCATTTCTATTCTTAAAAAGAAACTGGGTGAAAAACAAATAGAAGAGAAAACACTCCGGTCCCCTCCTCCTCCTTCACCCCCACCCCCACCACCAAACTCAGACAGTGCCATGGTCAGACAAAAGAAAAATATGAACAACATGAAAGAGGAAGGTACAATATCAAGTTAGACCTATAACACAAAAGTCTTACATGCCATATTCATATAGACAAACCAAAACAATATTATAATAAAACTGTGTTTTAAAAACGGTATGTCGGCTAGCATAGTTATTATTCTTTTATAATATTTGAAACTGTGTCCTCAGCACACGTGTAGTTGTGTGGTTCGTGTACGTCTGTCCTCGCTTCCCTGTACTGTAGGGGGGGCGGATAGCCTAGTGGTCAGAACATTGCGCTGGCAATTTGAAGACCCGGGTTCGAGTCCGGTCGAGGAAATTTTCTTCCTGGAGTTAACATCAGTGCTGACTCCACTCTCCCCAAAAGTCCTTCGGATGAGACTTTAAACCGAGGCCCCGTGTGCGAACGCACGCAGAACATCTTGCGCACACGTTAAATCCTGTTCCGCTTTTCGTAAGAGTAGGCCATCGTGTGCCGGTGGGAACAGATGACAATATTTACAAAACTGCATACACACGGGGACCGGATGAAAAAAAGCACATGATTGCTTATTCTGTTATCCTCGATATAAAATAAAAAAAAAATAAAAAAAATAAGTACTCTATCAGTGTGTCTGTTAGTCTGAGAGTCGTACATCTGTCAACTACCTTTCTCAAAATAACTGGCGATACAAGAGAAAGAAAGACAGACCGATAGATACATGGACAGACAGACAGACAGACAGACAGAAAAAATATCAAAGAAAGAAAAAAATATATAAATGGACATTATCAAAATAATTCTAACTAGGAAAACATGCAAAATACATCCAACCTACAGGTGTGTTTTCTTATGTATTCCGTGTTGTTGTTGTTTTTTTAATGAAGTTTGTATATGATTGTCGCACGCGCGCGCGCGCGCGCGCGGGCGTGTGTGTGTGTGTGTGTGTGTGTGTGTGTGTGTGTGTGTGTGTGTGTGTGTGTGTGTGTGTGTGTGTGTGTGTGTGTGTGTGTTAAGATACGTAAAGAAGACATTTTTGTGGTTGAAACAATTGCAAATACTTTTGTTCTGAATGAGGATTTTGGGAGTACACAGCGATACGTCGCACAGACAAACTGAAATTAATGTTGTCAAAATCAGGACTGGATTAAAAGGGAGACAATAATACAGTTAAACTAATATCCCGTTCTTGCTTCCCTTAGACCATAGATCTTCCAACCAGAGCAACAAGGGAGACCGACCGTAGTCCCCCTAGCCCCACATAATCACCATTTTATATCATTTTTTATCTATTCTTTTATATTCATTTACTCTTTTATACCGAGGATAATGGAATAAGCACTCATGTGCTTTTTGCTATCCAGTCCCCGTGTGTATGCAGTTTTGTAAATCTTGTCATCTGTTCCTACCGGCACACAATGGCCTACTCAAGATTACGAAAAGCGGAACAGGATTTAACATGTACGCAAGATGTTGTGCGTGCATTCGCACACTGGGCCTCGGTTTATAGTCTCATCCGAAGGACTTTTGGGGAGAGTGGAGTCAGCACTGATGTTAACTCCAGGGGAAAAATCCCCTCGAACGGGAATCGAACCCGGGTCGTCAAATTGTTAAATTTTATGCATACCAAGAATAAAGCGTATTTCGGGAAGATGTGACAAAGGGCCAGTTTGAATTCCGTCCTACCCCGACTTTTCCATAATAACAGAGCCCAGGACACCAAAAAGAGTGCTTTACTGCACGCTTACACACTTTACTACATCTTTGATGTGGGTGGCACCGGTCTTGTTGTGACACCACAGCCCATAAGAGGGCAGTCCGGCTTTAATATAGCAAATTTGTTCGAACGAAAGCTGGTGCAGTGTACGCAATAATACATAGTAGTACATAGAATATCATTGATAGGGGCCTAATATACAATGATTATGATGCACCAGGGCTAAGTGCAGGGCCACCGCCACATGCACACGCACAAAAATACGCAAACACATCCCATGCAAGCATGGGCGTGCATACCCCACCCCCCTACTCCCTCAAGAATAAAGCGTATTTCAGATGTGACAAGAGAGTGCTGTACTGTATGCATACACACTTTCCTAGCATCTTTCATATGCATGGCACTGGTCTTGTGGCGACACCACAGCCCCGAAGAGGGCAGACTGCCTTGAAGATAGCAAATCTGCCCGAATGAAAGCTGACACAGTGTACACAACAATAAATTAGGATTACACATAACATTAATGATAATAATATACAATATGATGCACTACAGAACAGTACAGGGCCATTGCCACACGCACACATACATTTCTGAAAGCAGCCTACAAATCACTACCCAAAGAAAAACCCAGAGGGTAAAACATTTGTGACCAGCTGAACAAAAC
>JASPKP010005303.1:12500-16078 GCA_030674155.1 Stramonita haemastoma | reverse complement strand
TTCTTTTGAAAAAGGGTCTGTAATCGCCTTGCGTTTCTTCCCTCCATTTTTATGATTCAGCTGGAGTTATCGTTTCCCGGGGGACTTCCCCTTCTTTCAATTCTTAATAGCTGTGCTACTTCACACCTTAGTTTGGGGTGGTTTTTAAAATCTTGGTGCGGGGGTTTGTTGAAACTATTGGGTACGGGCTATTATTATAAAACCCCCTCACAGTTTCCCGTCCAGCGCTGGGGATGGCTTTTTTTCTTAAAAAAATTTCCTCTTTGTCTTCAATAACAGAGCTTTAGCTGGTGGTTTTCGTTAGGCTTTCAGATTTTTGTAAGTTTTTTTCTGTTTCCCTTGGGGCCTTTCCACTTCGGGGGTTTTGCATTTTTCTTCTATCCACCTTTTTTGGCTTCCTCATCTTTCCTCTTTTCTCGGGCACCAGTACTTTTTTTGGGGCTTCTTGACTTGTGAACTTTTGCTTCTTAATTCTCTTCTTTTGTCGCAGAGGAAAAAACCTCATTTTCCCCCGGGGTTGTTTCTTTGTCTGCTTCGGCCTAATTTTTTTTCCGCTGTCGTTACACTTCTTTGATGTTGTTGCTAATTTTCACATCATTGTCAATGGCTTGAGTGCGGCGAATTTTCCCCAATGTTGGCTTAAATCAAAACCCGGGGTCTTTGAGTTTTTCCGGGGCCGAATCTTATGCTGGGCTTTTTGTTTTTTTTGTTTCATTTTCAGCCGATTTAAGTACGGGTGGGGGTCATCCAAATTTTCGCCCCGGGGAATGTTCTTGATTTCCCTTTTTTTATGCGGATTTGAATCTTTGGGTACAGAATGTATCAATTTGATTATGAATCAACCATTTGTATCCCGGGGTTGAGTTCTAGGGGGCTTGTATGGAGTTTTTTAGCCAGTTAGTTTGGCTTTTTTTCAATTCCAGCAGCCCTGTCCTCTTCATTTTTTTCTCCCATCCAAAGCGCCCTTTGGGTTCCGCCCGTGTCATGGGCACAGTCCCACCTTAGCATTCCAATCGCCTTCCACAATAAGGATTCCCTTTTTTTTTGGTTTTTGGGATACTTTCAAGTTCTTATAATTTTTTTATCGTCACATCGTAGCAGTGTTGGGGCAACACTTGGGGAAGGTGAGATTCTGGGGTTTGCAGAGACCTGTTGAGACATCTCTGGAATGGGTGCATTTTTGACTTTTCACAATCCTTTCCTACAATGAAGCCTACTCCGTGTTGGGTAGTTTCTCACTCCACGTACCATATTTTGTGGCCGTCTTTTTTGGTTGTTTCTCCAACCAGCCATCGACTTCCGCAAGCCCGGGATGTCCCATTTTACCTCTGTAATTCATTTGAGTTCCTGTACCTTCCTTTTTTTGGTACAGAGTTCTAACATTCCATTACCAAGGGGTTTACCCCTTTAGGGGGAATTTTGGGGTTTTTCTCTCCAGGGCACTTTTGTCACCCCCCCCCGGGGGGCTTCGGGGGTAGCCGGTCGTTGTTGTGGGGCCTCGACGATCCGGCATGTGTTTCGTTTTCTTTCTCTCATGTCCTTCATGGGCTTGGAAAGTTGGTGGCGCCCATCCCTCCCAAAAGACCCTACTGTGATTAAAATGCACCACCCCTCACAACTTTCCCCCCCATAGAAGGTTCCGGGGGTGGGGGGGTTAAAGGGGACCCGACCCAAAAAGTTGAGTCCAAAAGTGAGCCCTGCTCCCGTCCTCCCGAGGATGCTACTGCCAGGTTTCAAAGTACCACCCCCCCTTTAAACACCCCATAACCCCACACACACACACTACAAACACCAAAAAACACCCCCTTTTACCACACACACACAACACACACACAAATCCCAAAAAACCACCACCTTTTCATACACACACAAACTACACACGGGGAAGCTTTGCTTTTACGTATTTTTCACACCCCAAAACCCCTATCCCCCCCCCCCCCAACCCCCCCCCCCCCCCCCAAAAAAAAAAAAAAAACAAATAATTTTTTTTTACATTTTTTTTTACTGACAGGGGCCTTACCGGGGAATCGTTGAACGCGCATCACTACCCCTTTTTACAAAAAAGGCTGATTTTTCCTCATCGCGCGTTTCGCACCTGTCACCCTTCCTCGTCTTGCCTCTTCCTCTGGCTACACTTACTTTAAAGGGGGCTTTTTCCTTCAAATTACTTTCTTTCCCTTTCAAGGACACGTGGGATTTTGAAACAGAGTTGGTTGTTGTTTTTTTTTAATTTTCTTGAGCAACCTTGACATGGCCTCAGTTTTCTTTGGGTTGAGGGAAGTTCCCCTACCACCCACCCGCTCCTACAAATTAACAACAACAACAACAACAACAACAACAATGTACAAAACAATAAACCTCAAAACAACAAACCAACCGATAATAGTACCATTTCACTACATTACACCGACTATCAAATCCATCATCACATCACATCATCACCACCATCATTACCATCACCCTGCCAAAGAGTAATAACCTTTATATGTGTGTGCACGTTGTGTGTGTGTGTGTGTGTGTGTGTGTGCGTGCGTGCGTGCGTGCGTGCGTTTGTGTGTGTGATTGTGCGTGTGTGTGTGCGTGCGCGTGTATGTTTGGGCGTGTTCTGTGTGTCTATGCGTCTGTGTGTGCGTTCGGTTTTTCTAAAACTATTAATTGTTATTTGATTGTGGTTTGTGTAGGTCGAATGCAAGCGCTTTGATTTGTTTTTTACAAGATATAGCGCTATATAAATTCCATGCATATTATTATTATTATTATTAATTATTATTATTATATTATTATATTATTATTATATTATTATTACCATTCTCTCTTATTATCATTGTTATTATTATTTTACCTTGAGTATACCATAGGTGGTGAAACAGCATTGATCACAGAACCCACAAGGGAAATCAAATCATACTGATAATGAAGGCTTTTTGGGGCTTTATTTTTTCTCTATCTCTAGAGCAGTGACGATGGTACTAATGGAGATTTAAGTCAAACCAAGAATACAGCTGAATTCCACAATTACACTTTTCTCAGGGAATCGCCACTCGCTTAAAAAGAAAAAGGTTGACTGGTTAGGGAAAATTGGAAACAAACATGTAAAAGTGTTGTGAAAGCAAGTAATTGTGAACAACATTACAACTGTAAGAGTGTTGTGAAAGGCAAGTTTTCTTTTAAAGGAAAAAATAAAAAATGCTTCACCTACTATTTAAAGCTGGATTTACAGGGACACACACACACAAACGCACGCACGCACGCACGCAGCGCACGCACCACGCACACACACACACACCACACACACACACACATACACACACACACACAGGCAAAGCAGAGAGACAGACAGACCGACAGACAGAGAAGAGAGAGAAACAGAGAGAGACAGAGAGACAGAGGGACAAAATGACAACAGAGAGAGAGAGAGGAAGAGAGATTATTTATTTAATTCTTTTATATCGAGGATAATGGAATAAGCACTCATGTGGGGTTTTTTTTTACATCTATCCCCCTGTGTAAGCAGTTTTGTAAATCTTGTCCCCCCCGTTCCCACGGCACACAATAGCCTACTCTTACAAAAGCAGAGC
>JASPKP010005302.1:0-15000 GCA_030674155.1 Stramonita haemastoma | reverse complement strand
GGTGGTGGGGGGGTGGTGTGGTGGTGACACCTTTCTGTTTTCTGTCCCTGCAGTCAGATCAGGAAATCACGGTCCCAATTGTTTTCCTGTATGTGGTGTTCAAAGCAAAGTCAAAATCAAACTTTTATTTCCAGATGGTAATTTAGTAAGCTTTTCAATTGCTGTTTTTCTCAAACCATCCATCTAAAGAAAAAAGAAAAAGAAGAGAATAAAACATTATATATATAATAATTTTATATATATATATATATAATATATATTAATTAAAATAAAAATAAAATATAGCATATTTAAAAAAGGGGAAAACTTTAAAAAGATATGTCGTACAAAAGAAAAATTTAAAAAAAAACTTAAAAATGTGTGTGTGTGTGTGTGTGTGTGTGTTTTTTTGTGTCGTGTCGTGCGTGTATCTGTGTGTGTCTAGTGGGTGTGTCGTGTGTCTGTGTCTGTGGTCTGTGGTGTCCAGTAAGTTTGTGTATTGGTTTTGTGTGTCTGGTGTCTGAGTTGTGTCTGTGTGTGTCTGGCTGTGGTTTGTGATCTGTTGAGTGTTAGTGTGTGTCTGTGTCTGTGTGTCGAAACAATGGAAAGGAGAGAAGAAAGGGCACAAAAAAAAAAGATAAAATTTTAAAAGAAAAAATAAGTGAAATGAAAAAAAATGTGTCAGGCAGACAAGTAAAAAACATACAGACACACTCAGAGAAAGAGGGGAAATGAAAAGACAGACAACCGACCTTAGACAGAAAGACAAAATACAGACAGGGACAAGAGAGTAGGGACAAAAGACAGACAAGACGAAGATAGAGAACACATAAAAGATAGACAAACAGACAGAGACAAACGGAAAAAAACAGAAAAGATAGCAGACAGGCAGAGACAGACAGACAGACAGACAAAAAATAAAACAAGACAATCAACAGACAGAAAAACAGACAAAAAACAACAGATACAAATAACAGAAAAAAGAACTTGATTGCTGAGAACGGCTGGGCTGTGATACAGACTGAGACAGGCAGAAAAAAAAAACAGACAAAAACAGACAGACTCCCGACAGAAGACAACAGTGACAAACAACAACAAACGACAGAGGGTTGATTGCTAACAGGCAGGCCAGGCTGTGAATCAGACATTAGTGGGGAGGAAGCATGCATGCCGGTCCACATGTCAGGGGAATTGAGGCTTGACTGGAAAACCCACACACACCACACCGCGCCGCGGCGCACACACGCACACACGCACAACCACCACACACACACACCACAACCACACGCACACACACACACGCACACACACACCACGCACGGAAAAACCACACACACGCACGGACACCACATAACAGAACAACACACAATCGGTGCCAAAATAACCATAGCCGATGGCTGTGAGTATAAGCCACACACACACACAGACAGACAAAAACACGACAATAGACAGACACGCAGACAGACAGACAACAGACGACGACAAGATTTAGATTTAGATTTAGTTTTAATTCGCCTTTACCCTTCTTGGGCAGGAGGATTTCAAAACAAAATCAACTGTAACATAAAAATTTTGCAACCACAACCCACGCCGCGCCACACACACTACAACACACACACACACACACCACACCCCAACAACACACACACACACCACACACACACACACACGGCTAAAAAGAGCCCTTCTCCTTTCTCAAAAAAATCTTTATGTCCAGGTCTCCCGGGAGCCCCTTTTTCCTCAGCGCAGGGGCACAGTGAGTGGATTCATTCCAAAGTCATGAACGGTCCCACGTTCCCCCAAACGACTACCCCCATTACCCAAAGACAGTAAGATTTCAACACTGAGCTCACCCACAAGAAAGGGGAAGGGGATCGGGGTGAAAACTGAACTTGGGTCACCATTTCCTGTGGGAATGCCAGGGGGGGGCTGTGAATACAAAATAACATCTCCCATCTTCGGGACATGCGTGCTAAGAATTCCCACTTTTCTACCCCCTTTATTTCTGTCTTGTTCTTTTTCTTTTTTGTCGTCTCCTTCTTGACTATATTTTCGCCTTCTTGGCCCCATTCTCCGGGGGGTGTACCCCCTAGAATAAAAAAAAATATAACTTTTTTCTTAGCGCCAAATCGGATCTGCTGGGCCGCTTGCAGGCGCTTAACGGGTATGCACGCACTTTTGCTCAGTGACAGACAATGGGGCTGTCTGAGCGTTTCTTTTTGTCTAGTGAAAAGTTTTGTCAGGGGTTTTTTTTAAAAAAGTGATTCTGTGCTTACATCAAAAAGCTTTTTTGTTTTTCCCGGAGTTTGTTTTCTTACAACAAACCCTAACATAACTATAATTTATTGATCTACGAATCGAAACTCAAGTCACACAGACGGAAAATTTTTGTGAAAAATTTAGAAACTCTCTACTTTTCACGAAAACAAGCCAGTCAAAGCAAAAGGAGGACAAAAATTCCCCAGCTGCCCCGGGAAACCCTTAAAAGGGATGGGTTTTTTACACAAGGTTCAACTTTGCACCACCACGTGATTTAAAAAATTTCATGTAGGGGGCCCAATGTTCCCCCGGGAACAGGAAAAAAACCAAGGGAGTCATCTCCAGTTCTGGCTTGTATTCCATTACTCTCGCTCCCCCCCCCCCCCCCCCCCACCCCCCTCCCATTTATTGATCTCTTCACTCCATCCTCTTTTGAAAAAAAAGAGAAGAAGAAATCGTTAAAAAGGCGTATTGCGTGACGAAGTACTAAGAAGCTGCGGTACACGAACCCCTTCATCCAATTGTGTGTTTTCTTTGGGGCTCACAATGACAATCTTCCCGTTAATGAAGGGATAGGGGGGGAGGGGCCCCTGGGGTGACCCCAGAGTTTTGGAGTGGGTTATGTGTAAGACAGCAAGTAATTTTTGGTTTACTGCAAGGGATCTCAGGGGTCAGAGCATATTTTCCCCCTAGCAAAGGTTAAGCGCTCGAGCATGGTTACCCTTTTGATGGGGTCACCTTTCCGCGCCTTGGTTTAGCACAAAACCCCCCCGCTGTAAATGGGTACCTGCCCTCTTTGGGGGTCAGGGGGAAAGGTAAAACAGCGGGGAGAGGGAATGGGGGGCGGCCCCCAAAAACTGCCCCTAGCGAAGTGGGTCTCTGATGCCCGCTCCCTTCCCTACGAACCTTGGTTTGGGACACCTTTTTCCCTTTTCCTACAGATGACAATAACAAAATTTTGTTATTACACTTTTTTTGAACCAACTTTTCCAAACCACGTGACTCAGTCTGTTTTGGTGCTTTTGTAATTTTCATCGTGATATCTTTTTTACAAAAAGCCCAACAATTTTCCCGGATTTAAAACAGAAAAGACATATTTTTAAAAAATCCCTTTTTTGTGCTCAAAAAGTTTTTTCAAACTATCCCAACCATCTCACCTCCCATTCCCACCCCCTCCCCTTCAACCCCCTGCAGCCTCCCCCCCCCCCTTTTCTTTTTTCAATGCGCCCTATTTTTTGATACCAGCGATGTCCCTTCCAGACCCCCGCTCGTGCACTCGTGGCATTTCTTGTCCTGTGCCAGCGCCTCTCAAGACACGAGCACTGCTCCCAGATAGCGCGTGTCGCGCACGTGCCTGCCGCCGAGGGCCTAGGTGGCAAGAAATGATCCCTAAAGAACTCTTAGTAGGAGACTGGTTGGTCCTCCCAGTAGAAGGGAGAAGAGAGAGAGAGAGAGAAGAGAGAGAGAGAGAGAAAAGAGAGAGAGAGAAGAGAGAGGGGAGAGAGAGAGAGAGAGAGAAAAAGAGACAAGACAGAACAGAGAAGAGAGAGAGACAGAGAAAAGAGAGAACAGAGAGAGAGAGACGACAGACAGACAGACGACATAGAGACAGAGAACAGAGACAGAGAGACACAGACACAGACACAGACCAGACACAAGAGAAAAAAAAGAGAGAAGACGAGGAGGAAGAAGAGAGAAGAGGAGAGGGTTTTTGCGGAGGAAGTCAGGGTCATTTTTAATAAGGCCCTTATCAAGCACGGCCGACCCTGACAATAAAAAAAAGGCGCAGTGGGTCTTGCTCACCCGGGGCCCCCGGTCCCCCCCCCTCCCCCTTTTTTTCCCCTCGCTTCAAGCAGCTTGAGCACGTTCCGCTCTGTCAGGCCCCCGTCTCCATTGGAAAGCCTTTGGGCCTTTTTCCAAAAGTCCCCTCCGTCTTCTGGCCGTCTTCCCGATGCGAAGGCCCCTGTGCCGGCACTTTGATTTGGTATAGGGACCCGTTTTTCATTCACAAGTACACCGCATTCTGACGGATGTCATTGCAAGGCGTATTCGTTCTTTCTGGGCAAGGGTATGGAGAAGGGGGACATTTTTCCTATTCATCCATTAAGCAACTGCTGAATTCCGTGAGTGGAAGGAGAAGAGGGGAGGAAAGAGGGGGGGGGGGGGGGGCGGGGGGGGGGGGGAGGGGGGGAGAAGAGAGGGGAAAAGAGAGAGAGAGAGAGAGAAAAGAAGAGAGAGAGAGAGAGAAGAGAGACAGACAGACAGACAACAGACAAAGACAGACAGACAGAGACGGACAGAGAAAGGAGAGAAGGGGGGGGGGGGGGGGGTAGTTTGAAACTGCCCCGATAGCTTTTTTTTCTTTTTATATCGACCCAAAAAAAGTTGATGCGTTTGAATTGCCCAAATTGTTTTACCCAAAAAAAAGTTCAAAAAGCTACACAACTGTCCAAAACGCTTCATTTTTTTTTATTGTTGTTTTTAAATAGTTGTTTTGGGGAGCGGGCCGCGCACCCCACCCCTAAAGAGAATTAACTTCGGTAAAAAAAAAAATCTTGAAGCCCTTGCCCATCCCCGCAACCCCCCCAAACCAACAACAACAACATCAACAACAAAAACGTGAAAAAAAATAAAAAAAAAAACCCCCCAAAACCCAAGCAACCCCAAAAACAACATTCTTCCACCTATAGAAACAACAACAACAAAAAAGCACAGAAAACAACCATAACACAAGCAAAAAAACCCAAAAACTGCCCCCCCCCCCCCCCCCCAAAAAAAAACCCAAAAAAAAACCGGGAGTAGCAATTTTTCATCCCCCCATCGAAAACCCTGCCCTAAAGGATCCTTTTGGCAAATTAATGCCCCTCCCCCCCCCCCCCCCCCCCACCCCCCCCCCCACCCCCCCCCGATCCCCCCCCCACACCCCTTAAACCCTCCCCCTCTCCCCTTAAAACAGTCACGGGGGGGGTTTTTGGGGTGGGGGATGGAGGGGTGTAGGTCAAAAATTTTTTAAACCGCCACTTTCCAGGGGGCAGTTGGGGTGGGGGGCAAAACTAAAATGGCAACACAGGCTGACCGATAAGAAAGACTGTGGCTTCGTGGGTTTGGGACTGGGACATTTTTCCCTTTCCCGGTAACCCAATCTAGTTTGCACAGGTGGCGTTGGGATGGGGAAAACTGTTGCAGGATTGGGGTAAGGGGGGGGTTTGGGGGGTTTTGGTGGTGGGGGTGGGGGGGGTAGGGGGGGGTTTTGGGGGGGGGTGGGGAAGGGGGGGGTAGGGGTGGGGGTGGGGGGAGGGTTTTGGTTTTTGGGGGGGGGTGGGGGGTTTTTTGTAAACACTTTTTTTGAGGAGGGGTGGGGAGGGATGGGTTTTTGTGGGGTGGGGGGGGGGGGGTTGGAGTTGGTGGGGGTTGGGGGGAGAGAAAGAGAGAGAGAAGAGAAAAGGGGTGTGTGTTTTGTGTGTGGGTGTTGGGTGTGGGGTTTTGTGGTGGTGCGGTGTTTTTGGGTGTGTGTTGTCTCCCACCCTTTTTTTCTGTCTTTCCTTTCACCTCCCCGAACTTTTCCTGTAAAACCCCTGGCCTGTCCAGGTGAACAAACAGATGAAGCACAAAAAACTGGGCAAAAAAAACCCCTTCCCTTTTGGGTCAGTAAAAAAAACAAAAAACCAAACAGAGAAAAAAAACGACGGAACAAAAAAACATTAACAAGAAGCAAAAAAAAAAACCCCAAAAAAACAAAAAAATAATAATAAATGGACAACAAGGGATCAGACAACAAACAACAGAAAAAAAAAAAATTTTTTATACCCTATTAAATCAAAAAACCCAAGAATCAAACAACCCAAGGACAACCAAAACAAACCAACCAACACCACACAAACAAAAAAAAAACAAAAAACAAAAAGAACAGTAAACCTGAAAACCACCACCAGACACAAACAAGAAAAAGAAACAAGTTTTCGTTCCCCCCCGTCCTTATGTCTCTTCATTTTTTCCCCGTGCACCCCCTACCCCCTCACTCCCTATCTGGCTGACGGGGTAAATGATACGTCAGCCCCTTTTCCCCTAAGGGCCAGTCAAGATTCACGTGCTGCCCGCCCATATTAATGTATTTATAAAGGGGGGCCCTTCTCCCCTCCGCCGCTGTAATTGCCCGTAAAAAAATTTTTGCGCTTTTTTGAGTGATTGTCTTCTTGCTCTCTGTGAGGGCATGCCTCGTACATTTTTAAGGGTGGAAGTGAAGGGAAGGAAGGAAAAAGAAGAAGAAGAAAAAAAAAAAAAAAAAGGAAAGAAAAGAAGAAAAGAAAAAGACAAGAAGGAGGGAGAAGAAGAAGAAGACAAGAAATTAAAAGGGAAGGAAGGAAGGATAGAGGAAGAGAGGGGGCGGAGGGGGAAAAGACAGAAAAAAGCAAAGACAGAGCAAAGGAAAAAAGGGCAACCCGACAGACAGACAGACAGACAGAAGCAGACAGAAAGGGAAAGGAAAGGGAAAAAAGAAAGAAAAGGAAAAAAAAGAAAGAAAAAAGAAAGAAAGAAAGAAAGAAAGGAAAGAAAGAAAAAAAGAAAGAAAAAAGAAAAAAAGAAAGGAAGAGGGTAGGAATGAAGGAGCAAGGAAGAAAAAAGGAAAAGAAAAACAAAGGGAAGGAAGGGAAAGGAAAGAGGATAGATGGGAAAAAAAAAGAAAGAATGGAAGGGAAAAAAGGAAGGGAAGGGAAGGAAGGAGAAGAAAAAAAAGAAGAAAGGAAGAAAGGAAAAAAGGAAAACGAAAAAAATAGAAAGGGAAGGGAAAAAGAAAGAAAGAAGAAAAGAGATAGTGCAAACAACAAGATCTGAGGAACGAGACGATGGAAACTGATGAAGTCAATTGGAGTAGAAGTTTGTAACTTTGGAGGGGATGATGAGAAAAAGAGAGACAGACAGAAACAGAGACAAACAGATGGAAACAAAAAAGAAAAAGACAGACAGACAGACAGAAGTGGAGGGGATGTGATGGGTTGAGAGTGAGGGAGGCAGAGCAAAAGTTAGGTGGGGGGGTTGATTAAGGGGGGGGGGGGGGGGGGGGGGGTCACCATAAAATCCTTTCCTGCAGATGGTCACTGAAAAATTTTTCAGCCCTTTCCACCAAGACCCCCAAGCTTTTTAAGTTGAAAGGGTTTTTTTTTACACTGTCTTCAGTTAAATTTGATGTTGAAGATGAGGGTGATTTGAAAGGCCATGGTGATGATGAGGGGAGGGGGGGACAATGACGAGATTGATGATGACGAGATTTGGCCGGTAAAAGTTGTGTCCATAAGCAAGCAAAGTGCTAGAAAAAGGTAAAAGTAAAATGGGGCCCCATAACCTATGGGGTCGTAGGAAAACCCGAGCCCCCAAAATCAAAACCCTTTCAGTTTCTCTAGGGCCAGCATGTTGAGGGCGGCACCCGTCCTCTCCCCTTCTCTCTCTCTTCCCCTCTAAATAAAATTCTCTCTCTCCTCTCCTCCTGTCTCCCTCTCTCTCCCCTCTCTCTCTGTCGGGCTGTCTTTCTGCTGTCTTCTGCCCTGTCGCTTCTTCTCTCTCCCCCCTCCCCTCCCCTCTCTCCTCACCCCCTAAATTCCCTCTCCTCTCTCTCCCCATCTCCCCCCTTTCCCCTTTTCTCTCTTCCCTCTCTCTCTCCCCCCTGGGCTGTTTTAAACCTTCCCGGGACCCTAAAGAGAACGGGTTTAATCCATTTCCCAGCTGGGTAAACGGGGGGGGGGGAAAACTGTACGGGAACCCAAAAGTGCACAAAGGGGCCCACCCACCCAAATCGGAAACAAAGCCCCTTTTTCGGGTTTAAAAATGATTTGGGGGAAAGCGAGTTTTAAAAAAATGCCCCTTTCTGTAGGCCTTTTAAAAAATTTGTTTTTATAAATTTGGGAAATGGAAAGTACAAAAGACTATAAATTAAGCTTCTTAGAAAAAATAAAAACATACTGCCCGTATAAATTAAAAGGGGAAGAAAACAGCGACATCTGAACCCGGAATGGAGTTACCAAACAGGGCGAAGTATTTTGGATAAGACCCATAGACGCCCTACACAAACCCCTTTTGTTCGGGCACCTAGGGTCTCCTTGTGTGAAAAACTAATACAGGCCTTTTCCCTTGGGGCCCAAACACTTTTGTTAACTGGGGGGAACGCCCAGCAATATTAAAAAACCCCCATCCTATTTTCCCCCACTACCCTAAAAAAAGTGATCATTTTCCTTTTCTTTTTTCCTTGCATGAAAATCTTTCTCTGATTGAAAAAACCCCATACGGGGAAAAGGGCCACGCGGGTTTCGCAGAACTTTTTAAAAAAACGCAGAAAAAACATAGCTAAAAAAAAAAAGGGAGGGCGATGTTTTGATCACTGCGGGAAAAACAAAACTTTTCCCCTGTGACGGACCCCCCTTCCACTCTTTCAACAAATTTCCCCCTACAATGCCCTCTTTTTAAAAATATCGACCGGGAAAATGCTCAAAGGATTACAAATAAAGAAAATAAACAAAAAAGTCATGAAAAAAATTTTGTATTTCCTACTTCGGTTGGGTTTTAAACCCAACCACAACCCCTTTTTTTTACTTTTTTGGGCCTCCTCCTCCCCCTCTCTCTCCCCCCTTCCCCCCCCCCATTCCCCCTTCCCCCCCAAAATTTTCCCCCCCTCCCCTTTCTCTAAAGGCAATCTCTCCCCCCAACCCCCTTCCTCCCCCCTCCCATTTTTTCCTTTTCCTCTCCTTTTGGGGGAAACGGAAAAGCCTGGGGTAAAACATTGCGCCCCGGCAATTTGCGACCCGGGGTTTCGAGTCCGTCGTGGAAAATTTTCTCCTGGGGTTAACATCATTTGCGGGACTCCACTCTCCCCAAAAAAGCCCCTTCGGGCGGACAAAAAAAAAAAAACCGGGGGTCCCGTTGCAAAACGAAACGCAAACATTTTGCGCACACGTTAAATCATGTCCCCCCCTTTTTCTTTAAGAGTGGGCCAACGTTTCCCCGGGGGAAACAGATGACATTTACAAAAAGGGCATACAAAAGGGGGGGACGGGGAACAAAAAAAGCACAAGAGTACTTTTTTCCATTATCCTCGATATAAAAATAAATCAAATCAAATCTCTCTCTCCCCCTCTCTCTCTCTCACTCTCTCTATTTTCTCTCCTTTTCCCCTCTCTCGCCCTCTTTCTCCCTCTCTCTCCTCTCCCCCTCTCTCTCTACTATCTACTTTTCTCTATCTCTCTCCCTTTCACACACACACACAAAATCAAAACCAAAACACACACACCCAAAAAACACAACACAACACACACAAGAAACCACATCCAAAAACACACCCCAATCCCCCCCATACACACACACACACAAAACACACCACAAAACACACATACACACACACATCCCACACACACATACACACACACAAAAACACAACACACCCCAAAGGTTTCCCCTTATCCTCGATATTAAAAAATTTTTTAAAAAATTTTAAAAATTAAAAGAAAAAAACAGGCAGAGAAAAGAAGACAGACAGACAAACAGACAGACACCCCCCAAAAAAAGAAAAAAACCCAGACAGAAAAGGCGGGCAGAGAGAAACAGACCGGCAGAGGGGGAAAGACAGACAGACAGACAGACAACAGACAGACGGGGCAGAGAAAAGACAGACAACAGAAAAGGCAGGGGAGAAAGACGCAGACAAACAGACAGACAAAAAACAACGACAGAAAAGGACAACAGACAGAGAACAGGGCGAAAAAGGTCTAGTAAGGGAGAAGGAAAAAACGGATGCTGTCTAATCGAAATTGACAGACACTCACAGATTTTATAAAACACAAAAAAAACCGAGGACGGGCAGCAGCAATCGCAAAATCGCCAACAAAACAAAAGACCACCCCTCCTCTCCCCCTCCCCCTCTCCCCCTCCCCTTTCTCTTCAACCGTCTCCTCTCTCTCTCCTTCTCTCCCCTCTCTTTTCCTCGCCTCCACTCCTCTCTCTCTCTCTCTCTCATTTCACACCCCACAGACACACACACACCCCTCTCCCCTCCCCGGGTTCTCCCTCCCCCAATCTCCCCCAACCTCTTTTTGCTCTCTCCCCCCTCCCCCTCTCCCCTCCTCTCTCCCCTCTCTCTCTCTCTCTCTCCTCACCACAAAACACAAAACACACCACACACACATAAAAACCCCCAAAATAAAAAAATTCCCCCATACATACATACATACTACATACATAATACATACAACATCCATACATACAAAACATACATACATACATACATACTCTTTTTCGCTCTCCCCCTCTCTCTCTCAAAACACACACAAAACACACCCCAACATCACACACACACACACACAAAAGGGCACTTCCCCCACCCTCCTGCCCCCCCCCGCCCCCCCATCTCTCTCCCCGCTCCGCCCCCCCCCTCCTTCCCCCCCCCTTTCCCCCCCTCTCTCCCCCCCCCCCGCCCCCCTCCCCCCACCCCCCCCACCCCCCCCCCTCTCTCTCTCTGGGGCGTGTTTGCGTGGTGGAAAGAGGGAAACCGGACCGGGAGCACATCCCAATTAAAGGCAAAGCAAGCAAAAGGGGCGTTGTGAGGTGCCCTGCCCGTCGTGGGGCCCCCGTCCCGGCTAAACAAATTCGATACTTTTATAAATTGTCTGACGAGGATTTTTTGGGGCCCCCCCCCGCAAAGACAGAGACAGAGAGAGACAGGAGGTGTGGGGGGGGGGGGGGGGGTGTTTGGGAGTGAGATATGGGGTTTTGGGGGGGGGGGGGGTTTGGGGGTGGGGGTTTGGGGGGGGGTTTGGGGGGAAAGGTGGGTGGGGGGGAGGGGGGAGGAAGCTAGGGTGGGAAAGGAAAATTGGGTGGAGGGGGGGGCTTTTGGGAGGAGGGGGGGGGGGGGTGGGTGAGGGGGGAAAGAAACGAGGAAGAGGTTTTGTGGGGATGTTGAGGGGCTTTAAAAAAAGGGTTGCACACAAACCAGAAAGGGAAAGTTGTGTTGTTACTGTCTTTTTGGGGAAAGGGTGTGTGTTGAAAAGAAGAGAAAAGAAGAGGGGAGAGAAGAGAGAGGAGAAGGAGAGGAGAAGAGGGGGGAGTGGGGAGAGGAGGGGAGAAAAAGAGAAGGGAGGATGGGGGGGCAGGAAAAAACGCCCCCATCAAATAAAGACACACAAAAAAAGACACCCAAAAGGCGGGCCCCCCCGGGGACCCCAAACATAAAAGAAAAAAAAGGGAAGAGGGGAGTCGAAAGACACCGAAAAACCAAAAATCATGGGAACCGGGCCCAAAAGTCATTCCCAAAAATGAAATTTATGAAAACAACAAAAAAACAGAAAAAACAGGGGAAAAAACCTAACCAAAAAAAACAACCCTACAAAAACAACAACAACCAAAAAACAAAAACACAAACCCAAAAACAACAAAAACCCCAACAAAAAAACCCCCCAAACCCCACCCAACCCCCCCACCTCCCCCGTCCCCCCAAAACACCCTCAAAAAAACAACAACGAACCCAAAAACAAAAAAAAACACATTAACCAAAAACACAAAACAAAAACCCCCTAAACCCACCCATCCCCTAAACAATTAAGACCCCCCCGGCCCCCCCCCCCCCCCCCCAAAAAAAAACCCCCCACCCGGGAACCCTTTCCCCCCCCCCGCCTTCCAGCCCGTTTTCCCGCCGTGGGGCCAGCCGTGAAGCCAAACCCCTCAAAGGAAAAATTAAAGGGGGGGTAACCCCTCCCACCAAAAACCAAACCCCGCCTTTAAAGGGCACAAAAAAGAAACCAGGGACTTTAAAAATTTCCCCGGCACGGAAAAGGGGCCCCCCTTTTTTAAAAAGGGGACTTGGGAAAAGGAAACCCATAGCGCGATTTCCCTTTCAAATTAAACGCATTAATTATTGAAATAAAATTTTCAGGCCCCCCCCTTTTTTCCCCGCTCCCCCTTTTTGAAGGTGGTTTGTCCCTTTATTTTTTATGGGGTTTAATTTCCGTTCCTTTTTCTCCCCACCTCCCCCTTTTCTCTTTTCTCCTCTCCCCCTCTCATCTCCCCTCGGCCTTTCTCCCCTTCCTAAAAACTCCCCTCTCTTCTCCCCTTTTCCCCTAAAACCCCTCGTCTTTCCCTCCCATCCCCGGTCCCCGGCCCCCCCTCCTCCCCATTCTCCCGCCCCCAAAATCGGGCTCCCCCACTCCTCCCCTCCTCCTCTCCTCCCCTCCTCTCCCCTTTTCCCTAAATCTCTGGGCCCTTTTCTCTCCGGGGCCCCCTCTCTATCTGCTTCCTCTTCACTTCTCTTCTCTCCTCCTTCCCCCCCCCCCCCCCCCCCCCCCTCACACCCCCCCCCCCCCTTCCCCCTCTCTTTTCCTTTTCCCGCCCGCCTCTCTCCCTTGTCTCCCTTCCACACTCTCTCTTTCCCTTTTCAGGGGCCTCCTAGCTCTCCCCCTCTCTCTTCCCCGGGGACTCCCCCCCTCCCCCCCACCCCCCTCCCCCCCCCCATCTTCCCCTTTTCCTCTCCCTCATCCTTTTTCTTCCCCCTCTCTCTTCTCCCCCCTCCATTGTCGTCCCCTCCTCGCCCCCTCTCTCCTCCTCCTTTTCCCTCTCCCTCTCTTCTCCCCTTCCCAAACCTCTCTCCGGGCCCCCTCTCCCCCCCTTCCTTTTTCCTCAAGTTTTCCCTCCCCCCTCTCCCCCCTCCCGCCCCCAACTTTTTTCTCCATCGGCCCCTCTCTCCTCTTTTTCCTCCCCTTTCTCCGCCTCTCCCGCCTCCTCATCCTCTCCCTTTTCTCTTACTCCCTTCCTTTTTCCCTCCTCCCCCCCCCCATTCCCCCCCCTCAACTCCCTCGTCGCTTCACTCCCTCCTCCAAAACTCTCCCCCTCCTTTTCCCCTCCCCTCCATCGTCTCTCTCCCCCTCTCCCCCCGTTCTCCTCTCCTTTTCCCCCTCCGTCCCTTTTCCCAAAAACCCCTCTCCCCTCTCGTTCCCCCTTCCTCCCCATCCAGGCCCCTATTTTCCCGTTTCGTTCCCCAACCTCCCATTTTCATCTCCTCTCCCCCCTCCGCCCTCTCTCCCCCGTCCCCCTCCCTCGGTCCAATCCCCCCCGCCCCCCCTCCCCTCCTCCTTCTCCCCTCTCACTTCCTCTCCACCTCTCCCCCCTCTCCCTCTCCACCCCTCCGTCTCTCTCCCCCCCTCCCCCCTTCACTCCCCCTTCTCTTTACTCTCCTTTTCTCCTCCCCCTTTTCCCTCCTCCCGTTTTCTTCCCCCCCCCCTTCCCTCCTTTCCCCCCCTTCCCCTGCTCTCCTCCCCTCCCCCTTCCCCCCCCCTCTCCCCCTCCCTCTCCATTTTCTCCATCCTCTCTCCTCCGCTCCCTCTTCACCCCCCCTCTCCGCCCCGGGGGTTTTCCCCCTCCCCCTCTCCTCTTCCCTCCCCTCCTCCTTCTCTACCTCCCGACCTCCGTTCCCCTCCCCTTCTCTTCCGGTTCCCTTTCCCCCCCACATTCCCCCCCTCCCCCTCTCCAAATCTTCCCCCCTCCCCCCCTCTCCTAAGGCCCCTCCCCGGCCACCTCCCCCCATCCTCTCCCTTTTCCTTTTTTTTCCCCTCACCCCCTCTCTCTAAAAACAACCTCTTCCACCAAAACCCCCTCCCTTCTTTTTCCAAAATCCCTCCCCCCTCTGGGCCCCCCCTCCCCGGGCCCAACCCCCTCCTCCTCTTTTTATCCTCGGGCCTCCCTTTTCCCCCTCAAATTCCCCGGGGGGGGTCCTACTCTCTCCCTTTTCCCCCCTTTTCCCCCCCGCCTCCCTTTCCCCCCCACTCTCTTTTTAAAGGTTCCTCCTCAATCCCCCCCCACTCTCCAAACTGCCCCCCTCCCCCTCCCTCTCCACTCCTCCCTTTTCTCTCCCCCCCTCCCCGGGGGGCCCCCTCTCTCTTCCCTTCGTCCCCTAAACCCCCTCTCTCCTCCCCCCTCCCTGCATCCTCCCCACCCCCCCCTCCTCCTCCCCCCCCTCCGCCCCCCCACTCCTCTCCCCCTCCCCCTCACCCCCACCCCCTCCCATTCCCGTTAAACCCCCTCCACTCTCTCCTCCTTCGGCCCCCTCCTCTCTCCAATCACCAATTACCCTCCCCCTCTCTCCCCTCTCCCCACCCCCCTCTCGTTAATCTTCCCCCTCTGCTTCACCCCCCCCCTCCTCCCCCCCGTCGCCCTTTTTCCCCTTCCCCCTTTTTCCCCTCCAAACTTCTCCCCCCGGGTTCCCGGTTTTTTCCCTCTAGGGGCCCTCTTACCTCCCCTCCCAAAACGCCCCCCCAACTACACCCCTCCTCCCATCTCCGCCCTTTCCCCCCGGCCCCCCCCCCTTCCCCCTCCCGCCCCCCCACCTCCCTTCCCCCCTCCCCCCCTCTCCCTCCCGCCCCCCTTCCTTCCCCCCCCATTTCCCCGTTTTCCCTCCCCCCTCCCCTATCCCCCCTTTTCTCGTCCAAAATTTTCTCCTCCCCCCCCTTACCTCCCCCCGGGTCTCCCCCATCCTCCCTCTCCGTCCTCCCCCCCTTTTCCTTTTTCCCCCTCCTCCCTCCTCCCCTCCTCCGTCTCAAATCCCCAAATTTTCTCCCCTTTCCCCCGGCCTCCCCTCCTCCCCCTTCCGTCTCCTTTTCCCAATTTTTCAATCCCCTTTTCACCCCCCCTCTCCCCCTTCCCCTTAATTTTTCCCCCCCTTTATCCTCCTTTTCCCCTCCCCCCTTTCCCGGTTTCTCCCTCCCCCTCCCTCCCCTTCCCTCACCCCCCTCTCCA
>JASPKP010005301.1:7500-16079 GCA_030674155.1 Stramonita haemastoma | reverse complement strand
AGAAAAAGGGGGACGGGACAGCGGACGACCAGACAGACAGCCGGGAGGGAGGAGGGGGGAGAGAGAGTGGGGAGAGATTTGATTTGTTTTGGTTTTATTTTTTTATACCGGGGGAAAATTTGGGTTTGAAAATTTTTTTAATTCATATGTTCCCTCCGGCCCCACGTTTGGCCTTCCCCTTAGGGAAAAAAGGGGAAAACAGGGGCCCGGTACTTTTCCCAAAAAAAATTAACGGTTTTAAACGGGGTGGCCCCCAAAGAAGGTTCTGTGTGGATGTTTTTGTACGTGCGTTTTTTTGAGTGCATTGGCACATTTTTGGCATGCTTTGCGCGCTTGATGCGTTTTGTGTGTGTGTGTGTGTGTGTGTGTGTGTGTGTGTGGGGGGTGTTTTTTCCTGTTGGGGTGTTTTGGTTGTGTGGTGTTGGTGGGGTGGTGGGTGGGGTTTTTGCGGGGGGGCCACACGTTCCCCATGACCGCGTCGCACACGCTTGCGCGCGCGCGCCCCGGGGGCCCCCGCGGTTGCCGTGTGTTGTCTGTATGTACGGCTTGTGTTTGCGCGCACCCTTTTGCATGCGTCCCGGGGTTTTTGAATGCGGGGGTTTTTTGTTTTTTTTTTTTGTTTGCCTCGTTTCTGGGGCGCTCCCGACGCTGTTCCTCCCCCCCGTTTCATTTTTTTTTCTCCCCCGCCCAGCCAATCCCGATTCGTTTGTGTTCTGTTCCGGTTTTTGGGGGGAGCCCACGGGGGGAGCCCATCAATTTGAGGCCGACAGGGGGGGCCACCAGCCGAGGGGCCCCTGCCTTCTGCTGGGTCTTTTTGGGTTTGGTGTTCAGGGGGTCCCTTTTTGGGGCTAACTTTGCGGGGACACCACCTATTAAGCCCCTACCAAACCCGACAGTTTTT
The DNA here is from genome assembly GCA_030674155.1 of Stramonita haemastoma. Taxonomy (NCBI): domain Eukaryota; kingdom Metazoa; phylum Mollusca; class Gastropoda; order Neogastropoda; family Muricidae; genus Stramonita; species Stramonita haemastoma. The sequence goes on along the minus strand of JASPKP010005301.1, from coordinate 15,178 downwards.
ACCCTCATTTCGCGGAGCCAGGGGAGTGAGCCCCCCACCCAAGGTTTGGCGACCTCCAAAAACCCGCCCCTTTCCAACGCCCCGCCTCCCCGCAAAACCAAAAACCCCCCAAAACCCTTTGCCAAAAAATTTTCCCAACAGGCACAAAGTTAGGGGGGAAATTTCGAAATCTGAGGTCACCACGAGCCCCAGGCAAGGGGCCCCCGGAATTTGAGGCAAATTTTTATTTTGCATGTTGATCAATGAGGTTGAGGATGTTGAAAATTGGGGCTGTTTGTGGGGGTTTGCTTTCCCGCTTTTGGGGACTATTTGACAGGGTTGTTTCTTCGCTTACTTTTCAATATTTCCCGGCGGTTAAAACCAGGCCCCGAGAGTTTTCCAGAACCCTTTTGTTTCCCTCGGTTTAAATTTTTAAAGGGGCCCTAAAGGCCCATTTTCGGTAAATGGCGCTTATTGCGAGGGGGGGGGGGAAGTAACTGGAGGGGGTGGCGCGCAAGTGTTTGGGGGTGTTGAAAAGGGATTTTTTTACGCCGCCTTTTTTAAAAAAAATTTTGGGTGCACCGTGTTTGAAGGAAAAACTCCGACCTTGCGCTTGATTTTTGGGCTTCCCAATTTGGGGCTTTGGGGGTTTGGGTTTTGGCGGGTTAAAGTCAACACTTGAAAAAGTTTACTTAAAAAAAATTATGATTTTTTTATTCCTTTTACCTCGATATAAAAAATTTAAAATTTTAATTTAAAACTCAACACTTTAAAATTTTGACTTTAACGCAACACACAAAACCCCACTTTAAGGGTGCGCGCGCGCCCCGGCGAAACCCCAACAACACCACACCCACACCCACACCACCCCACACACACACACACAACAACCCATTTTTCATTTGTACGAAATATTTCTTGGGTTTTTTCCCTTTTTTAAAATTTTGAAATATTATTTTATATATATGTTTTTTTTTTCTTAGATGGATGGCTTGAGGGAAAAAAAAAAAAAAATTTGCCTGTTTACCCCAAGGTACCATTGGAAATAAAGTTTGACATAGGGGTTTTGGCGGGGGTGGGGAACACAGTCATACAGACACGCGGGGGTTGTGCCACGCGTTGCGCGCGCGCGCACAAACACCCCCACACACCCCCACCACCACACACACACAAAACCACAAAACCCCCCTTTTGGGGGTTTTGTGTTTTTGCGGGTTTTTTTTTGTTGTTTCTTTTTAAATTTTAAATTTATTTCTTTTTTTATTACAAAATTAATTGATGATGCTGGTGCTCGGTAAAGTTGCGTTTTTTTTTTGTACTTGAATGCACTCATTTGAGGGAAAGGGGACTAATATGTTTTGGGGGTAAACCCAAAAAAGAACAAGTGCTTTGGGGGAAATTGTTTTTTTACTTTTTGTTTTTAAAATCTATTTTTTTGTTCTGTTATGTATTGTTTTTCATTGTATGCCCCGTATTTGTTTTTGGAAAAAAGGGGAATTGATATGGGTTTTGTATGTGTTTGTGGGGGGTTTTTTAAACGATTTTTGGGGGAAAAACATTTATTTTTTCCCTTTTGTGCCCTTTTTTGGGGTTTTAGTTGTTTTTGGAATTTTATGTATGTATATATAAATTTTATTTAAAATATATATATATAATATATTTATATATATATTATTAAATTATAAAATATTTATTTCGTTTGGTGGGGTGTTGTGTGGGTGTGTGTGGAGGGGGAAAAAGAGAAAGAGAGTGGGGAAGTGAAAAGGAGAGAGGAGAGTGGGGTGTGGGGGGGGTTTTGTGTGGGGGTGTGTGTGGGGGTGTTTTGGGTTTTTTGGTGTGTTTTTTGGTGTTTTTGTGGGGGTGTTTTGTGTGTAGTTTTTTTTTGGGGGTTTGTGTTTTTCTTTTGGGGTGGGGGTTTTTTTTCTTTTTTTTTTAAATCTTTTTTTTTTTTTGTAAAAACTTTTTTCAAATTTTTTTTTTCCCCCTTTTTTAAAAAAAATTAAAAAAAATAAAATTTTTTATATATTTTTTAAAATATATTATAATTAATATATATATTTATTATTTTATTAGTATTATGTTGTATGTTGTATTTGGATGTATGTGTGTATTATATATGTTGTTTTTTTCTTAGTTGGATGGTTTGGTTTGAAAAAAAAAGAAACCTGCATGCTTATAAATTTGTACCTTCTGGATTAAAAATTTTTTTTGACTTGACTTGCAACATTTTAACAAAAAAATGTGGTAAATTTTAAATAATAATTAAAAGTTAAAATTAAAGACGGAACAACAAAAACACCCCACACACACACACACCCCCTCCCCCCCAACACATCAAAAATTTTGGGACACCACCACACACACCCCCCCCCCCTTGGGCGCACCACCCCCAAAAAACATATGCATGCCCCCGCATACACACGCGCGGCACACACACCCCACAAGCGTGCCGCACGCACACAGCACCAAAAAACACCACAAAACACACACACACAAAAACCCCTACAACACACCCCACACACACACACACACCTATCCACTACCCATTGTTGGTGAATACAAGCTAAAATTTTGAAGGAAAACAAATTTTATGCCCCCCGGGAAAAGTATTTGTCGAGGTTTTTTTTGAAATTTTGGGGGGGTTTAAAACGAAACCCCAAAATTGGGTTATTGAAACCCGAAAACGGCGAAAGTTTTTGGGCCCTTTTGGCCCTTTAAAGGATGACCTTTAGGGAAATGTTTTTTTCTAAACTCGCCCCGGCCCCTTTCCCTTTATTTTTTCAATTTGTAGCAGAAAAAGCATGTCTCACCCCCAAAAACCCCTTTTAAAGCGACCCCTAGCGGAGCCTCGCTCGGGGTTTTGCCCGCAAATTAAGCGCTCTTTTAATTTGGGAACAGAGGGTTTTTGCCCTTGTAGTTTTACTCTCTGTGGGTGCGGGAAGCCTTTGGGAGAGATTGAAATTTGGGGGGTTAATGTGTTTCTTTTTTTTTTCTTTCTGAGGACCGGGACGGCTGCGAGTTTTGTTTCCCGTTGAAGGGGGGGGTTTTTTTGTTTGGATGATGTGGCAAACCCACCCAAAAGAAAATTTTGGAAAAAGTCCGGGCCCTTGGTGGGGGGTTAAGAGAAGGTTGGGACAATTTGGGGATGTTGCATCAATGGCAGGTTATTTTTTAAAAATTTTGCGCTAATAGGGCCGCATTTGGGTTTAAGTAGAAATGACTACGGTTTGGGAAAGGGTTTTTTGGGCAGGGCTAGGGGGTTTTTATTTTTTTGGTTTGTCGACAACGCCCTCCTGATACTTCACACAAAGTGGATAGGGGAAATTTTCCCCGTATTACCGAATTTTTTTTAAATTTGGGTTGGGAAATTGGGAGAGTTTGTTTTTTTTTTTTTTTTTTTTTTTGAAATTTTGTCCCACTTTATGTAAGAGATTTTCCCCTTCCCTTTTGGAAATTGGGGTTTTGCTTTTCCCCGGGGAGAGCGCGTCCCCCACATGTGCAGCGCCTTACAAAATTTTTTTTTCTTTTTCCTGTTGAACTTTATTTTTTTTTTTCCCCTCCAAAAGTGGCTTTTTTTCAAAGGGAATTTTTGCCGGGGTAAAACCCCCTTTTTTCCCGGGTTGGGTTCTTTTACGTGCCCCTTAAATAGTAAAGGGTGTAAAAAACCCCGGGGACCTCGGTTTATCTTTCTCAACCCAAAAAGATTGGGCCCCCCGCCAACCCTCAGATTTCTAATGGGGGGGAAAAAAAGGTTTTGGGTCCCCAAACGGGGAAAAAGAACCACCGCACAATTCCTTTTTTTCCGGGCTTTTTGCTTTCTAGGGCAAGGCGCTTTTTCCCACCTGGGGACCCCCGATTGTGTTTTGGTCCCCTACAACCCCATGGTTTTCGGTTTTTTCAGAAATTAGTTGCCCCATTTTTGTTTTGTTATCATCAAGTGTTGGATTTTCCTTAAAGGGCCAGCTGGTATATTTGCAAGGGGAAAAGGGAAAGATTTTTAAGGGGTTTTTAACTACTTTGAATCTGCGGGGTCTTCAGATAAAAGTGATAATTGATATGTTGACGGTTTATTATATGTGCCCAGGGGGAGCATTTTATAGAGGGGGGAAAAAGAAAGGGCCCCCGAACTCCCCCTTTGAGGGACCCCCAACTTTCCCAATTTTGGGAGGTGTTTTTTTAAATTTGTTGCAAATTTTGAAATAAAAACAAAGGGGGATGGATAAAAAAAGGGGGAAAATTTCCTACCTTTTTTTATATGCTCCCCTCTTTTCTTTTCCCTCTCTTCCCCTTCTCCCCCTCTCCTCTTTTCTCTTCTCTTTTCTCTCTGGGGGGGGATGGATCCCTGGGGGGTCAGAAAAAAATTTGGTGCTGGCATTTGGAGACCCGGGTTTCCCGTTTTCCGGTTGAGGAGATTTTTTCCTGGAGGTTTAACATCAGTTGCTTGCCCCATTTCCCCCCAAAAAGCCCTTTGGGATGAGATTTTAATGGGCCCGTTTTTTGCGAACGCACGCGGGAAAACATTTTTACGCCCCAGTTAAATGCTTTTCCCCCTTTCGTGGTTAGGCCACCCCGAGGGGGAAAAAAAAATAAATTTTTCAAAACTGCATACCAGGGGGGGGACGGGGAAAAAAAAAAAAAAAATTAAAAAAAAAAAAAAAGCAAAAGGTGCTTTTTTCCATTATCTTCGATATAAAAAAAAAAATAAAAATTCAATCAAAATCAATCAATCAATCAATTCTATTCAATCAAACCCTCTCCCTCTCTCTTTTTTTTTTGCCTATTTGGCCCATTTCTTTGGGCGCTGGAAATTTTGGGAAGGCCCCCCGGGGTTCAAAGTCCGGTTCGAGATTTTTTCCGGGAAAGGTTTTAAACCCTAAAGGGGCTGATCCCCTCCCCCCAAAAAAGCCCCCTTCGAAGGGGGATTTTTAAACCCCGGCAAGGCCCCGGGGGGGTGGCTGGGAAACGCACGCCAAATCTTGCGCGGGGACGTTAAATCCTGTTCCGCTTTTCGTAAAGTGGGGCCATCGTGTCCCCGGTTTGGGGATGGGATAAATTACAAACCCGGCTTTAATCACGGGGACTGGATGAAAAAAAAATGCACAAAAGTGCTTTACCCCAATTTCCTCGTTATACAAGTTTTAAAATTAAAATTAAAAAAAAATAAAAATCAAATCTTTCTCTGTCCCCTCTCTTTTCTATTCCCTAGAAGTTTATGAAAATAAAGGTTTTGATATTTTCCTTTAAGTTTTGAAATGTCGCTTTAAATTAAAGGCCCTTTATGTAAAAAACCCTTTTAAAAATTTCCTAGCTCCACGATATCTTTGTCAGAAAATTTCCATTTGGAAAACAGTTCGAAATAAAAGTTTTGGTTTGGGTTACCCCTCAAACCAAAAAATTGATCCTTTTATGTTTTCTCTTGTGTATTCTGGTACCAGATTTTGGAATGCCTTTCCCCATCTCAATTGAAAACAATGGGGTTGTTCACCCCTTTAAAAAAAGTGCCCCCACACATTAAGTTTTTCCAATTAAATGTGTTTGACATTGGGGTAAGTTTCCCTTGGGAACTGATGTTTTGTGGGGGGGGGGGGGGGGAGGGGGGGGTTTTGGGGTTGTGTCTTCTTTTAACGTCAATCCACAAAAAAATTGATTTTAGAAAAATTAATTTGGGGGGGGGAAGGGTGGTGTGTTTGTGTGGAAAGGTAAAATTGGAAGGATAAATTTATTATATAAAATTTTTTTTAAAAAAAAAAAGAAAAAAAAAGTCTTTTTTATAAGAAATTGTTTTTAAAACCCCAAAAAAAAGGGCAAATAGAAGCAATTTAATCTTGATTTAAAATAAATGCTAAATTTTGTTGGTTGGGTGTGTGGGTGAAAAGCACCGTTTTGCGTCCCATGTGGGGTGTGTGTGTGTGTTGGGGTGTGTGTGTGTGGTGTTTTTTGGTGTGTGCGGCTTGCGCGTGTTTTGCATGCGGGGGGGGTTGTGGTGTTGGGTGTGTTTTTTTTGTGTTTTGTGTGTTTTTTTTTGGTGTGTGTGTGGGGTTTGTGGTGGGTGTTGGTGTGGTGGTGTGGGTTTTAGTTTGGTGTTTGTGTGTTTTTGGGATTGGGGACTTGTTTTGGTGTGTTTTTGGGGTGGGTGGTGTTTTTTTGTGGGTTTTAACAGGCAATAATTACCCTCGGTAAAATTGAAATGTTTTTTAAAACGGGGAAAAAGGTAAAGCCCAAACTTTTTAAACAAAAAGGGGAATTGGACTTTGAAGAAAAAATTTTTCACAAAATTCTCAAAATTAATAAAAAATCATTTAAAAATTTATTTTCAAATATGAAAAAATGGGGAAATATTGGGCAAAAAAGGTTTTTAAAACTTTACTTTAAAAAAAAAACAAATGAAAAAATAAAATGTTTTCCCCCACAACACCCGGGGTTTTACGGCCCCTGTCAAAATTTTTTGTTTTATATGCTTTTTTTCCCTTTAGTTTTTAAAGTAGCGAGATTACTTTTTCTGAGTTTCGCCTTTACTTTAAATGGGGAAAATTCAAAAACTTTTTTTTTTTTTAAGTTTAACCCCTTTTAAAATATATATTTTAAAATGTACCAAAATTTTGTAACAAATTTAATTTCATTTCATTCTTGGTTTTTTTTTCCCTTTTTGGTTTTTTAAGGGGTTTTTTCAAAAATTTGAGGTGGACTTTTTTTAAAAAAGTGTTGTTCCTTTCTCTTGTTTTGCCCCCCTTTACGGCGCGTTTCTGCCCATTCATTGAAAATTAAAACCCCAAGAAAAAAGGGGAACCCCCAAAGGGGGTTTACTAACATCTTTTCCCTCTTAAAAAAAGGAAAATTTGTTTTTAAAGGAGGAATTTCTTTTCCCACTTTTAATTCCAATGCGGTTTTTTGTTTTTGAAAAGTGGAATTTAAGTAAATTGTAGGGCGGGTTTTTTGGGAATCGGGTTTCCCGGGGGGGGTCTTTTGGCTTTCCCATGTGTCAAGTGGGGGTTTTTTTTTTTGTGCAATTGGGCCTTTTTTTCAACATTAATGAGCTTCCTTTAAAAAATTTTTTTCTTCTTTTTTTTTTTTTTTTTTTTTTTTTTTTACATTAGTGAGTTTCCCTTTTTTTAAAAAGGGTTTTTTTTTGGGGGCGGCGTGCGGGCGTGCGTGTGGGGTGGGGGTTTGCTGTGGTGTGTGGGTTTTTCTTTTTGGTGTGTGTGGGTTGGGGTTTGGTTTTTGGGCCCGTGTGGGGGTTTTTGTTTTTTTGGGGTTTTGGGGTTTTTGGGGGGTTTTGTGTTCATGTTTGTGATTTTGCGGGTTGTGGGGTGGGGGTTTGGAAGGGTGCTCCCGCCCTTGGATTTTGGGGTTTTGAATTGTTTAGGGGAGGGGGTTTTTTTTTCGTTTTTGGGTTTGGTTTTCCCTTATTTTCTTTTGTTCGTTAACTTACTTTTCTTTTTTTAAATTTTTTTCCCCTGAATTTTTCTTTTTAATTTTTTTGGTTGCCCCAAAATTTTAAAAAATTTTAAAAAATTTGGGATTTTTTCTTGTTTTCTTACATTTTTTTTGGGTCTTTTTTTTTTCAATGATTTTTATATATTTTTTTTTTCATTTTTCCCCAAAAAAAGGGGTTTAGGGTTTTGTAAATAAACCCCCATTTGCCAAAATCCAAATTTACCCTCTTTTAAAATTTCGATTTTTCGGGGTTTTTTTTTTTTTT
>JASPKP010005301.1:0-2500 GCA_030674155.1 Stramonita haemastoma | reverse complement strand
AATTTTTTTTAAAACCCTTTTTAAAATTTGATTTTTTTGTTTAAATTTGGTTAGTGTTTCCCCTCTCCTCTCTCTCTTTTCTCTCTCTCTCTCTCTCTCTCCTTCTCTCTCTTTTTTTTTTTCTTTTTTTTCTTTTTTTGCGGGGTATTTTAAGTGGGGGAAAAAAAAAATTTCCAAATTTTTTTTTCCCAAAAAAAATTAAAAAATTCCCAGTATGCCAGTTTTTTAATTTATTTTTCGAAAACAGGAAAAATTAAAAACCATCTTCTGTAGAATAGAAAAAAAAAAAAAATGGAAAAGAAAAAACAGTTCTTGAACACCTTTTTTTTTGGGGGAAAGGGTCCCCCTCATATCTTTAAAAAAATGGGACGGCTTTGGGCCTTTAGTGGGGGAAACCAAAAATAAAAGGGTTTATTGTGCTGCCCCTTATTGAGCCCTCCCCCCCCAAAACCCAAAAACCCCCTTGAAACCACCAGCCAGGGGGGACAGTGTTGTTTACTGTAAGAAAGGGGCGGGGGGGCAAAATTTTGGCTAGGGCCCAAAAAGGAGGGGGGGAGAAAAAAAGGGTTCATTTGTAATGAAAGAAAAAAAACTTTAAAACGTTTCTTTTCCCCCCTTCGGATTTTTTTCTCCCCACCCCCCCAAGTTTTTTTAAAACGCCCAAAAACCCTCCCCCCAAAACTGAAAACCCCCTTTTGGGAAAATTTTTTCAAAGATGACACGCCCATGGCCCTCCTCGCTGTCCCGTTCACAAGCACAAAAAGGGTTCCCTAGTGTTGATTCCCGGGTTTTTTTCTTGGGGGGTTTACATTTTGGAAACCCCAGCGCTTTTGGCCCCCTTTTAAAAGGAAAAAAAGGGGCCTGGATTTTTTGCCCCACTGACAAGGTTACGACGATGAAGATGTCATGACGGGTGAGCGGGTTTGGCACCAACAATACCCCCTGTGACATAAACAGCCCCAGCTCTAAAAAAGATGTGACGGGAAAACAGCAAGAGAGCAAAACCAACTCGAAATGTAAAACCCTGTCTTTCAAAAACCGAAGGGGGAAAACGCCCCCACTGTGTGGCGAGGATCGCAGGGTTCTGATGGGAAACTTTTAAAAAAACCTTGCAAACACAATGGGACAGGGGCTTCCAGTCAAAAGGAAAGGGAAAAAAAATTTTTTTGGGCCAGTCAAAGTGACCAGCCAGCAGCACAAACCACACCGCTAATGCCCTTTGTGCATTTGTTGGTCCCTGCTACGCATGGGTTTTATTACAGTGGAAACCCAAAAATTTTTTTATAAACAATCCCGCGTTTTTTTCCCCAAACGCAAAAAATTGTTTTTTGATTTTATTGTACAGTTTTAAAATTATCGTTGTTATTTTTTTTCGATTTCGGCCCCCCCCCCCCAACCCCTTTTTTTGGAACGGGTTTGAAAAACCTAACAAAATAATAATCTTCTCTCTCTCTTTTTTCTCTCTCTCTTTTTCCTCTCTTCCTCTTCTCTCTTCTCTCTCTCTCTCCCCACCCCCACACACACCAACACACACACACCACACACAACACACAACATTAAAGAGAGGAGAGAGCACCTTTTGTCAAAACTTTGTTTCCCATCCTTTATGGGGAAATTTTTTTATTCTATTTTGCACTATTTTAATAATCACATGCCGGGAATTTTAATCGACTTTGTGTGAACTTTTTAATTAATGTTTCCTTTAAAGTAAGCTGAAAGTTTATGTCCATCTTGATTCCCAAAATTTTTTTTTGGACGTGATTTTTTTTTCCATAATCATAAGACTGTTTAAAGGTATTGGGAAAATATATGCCCCTTTATAAAATTTAAAATCCCTACAGCGGATGGATTCCTCTTGTTTTGGGGTTCCCGGTTTTTCCCTTAAAAAGCAGGCATATATTCCTTTAGAATGAAGTTTATCGAGGGACATGCGGGGTAAACCCCTTTGTGGGTTTTGGGGTTTTTGATTGATTTATTCTTTTTATATCGAGGATAAGGAAGAAAGCACTTTTGTGTTTTTTTCCCCATCCAGCCCCCGTGTTTATGGTTTTGTAATTATCTTTTCCCAAACCGGGCACACGAGGGCCCTACTCTTACAAAAAGCGGAAAAAGGATTGACTTTGTGCACAAGATTTTTCTGCATGCGTTCGCACACGGGGTTCCCTGGGTTTTTTAAAGTTCACCCAAAGGATTTTTGGGGGGAGAGTGGAGTCGGGAAAATTTCGGAAAAAAAATTCCCCTAGAGGGACTCAAAAGGGGGTCTAAAATTGCGAGCGCAATTTTCTGCCAACTAGGTTTTCCTTTCCCCAGGCTATCCGCGCGGGGCCGCGCGCGCGCGGGGGTGTGTGTGTGTGTGTTTTGGGGGGGGTTTTGTGTGTGTGTGTGTGTGTTTGTGTGTCAATCAATAAATCAATCAATCAAATTTTTTTTTTCCCGGGAATGGTACATTGGGAAGCAGCGTTCTGTTTTTTCCATCAACCCATCAAATCTAAAAAAAAGA
>JASPKP010005300.1:0-16079 GCA_030674155.1 Stramonita haemastoma | reverse complement strand
AAACAAATAACAAAAAAACAAAAGAAAACAAAATAAACACAATGGTAATAACAAAACAAGGAAAATACAACACATGTACATAATAAAACAAGGTACAAAATAAACCAAGATACTAATACATAAAATGTACAAAATCCCAAAAATTACAAATCCAAAAAATGTTTTAAAAATACAACCAAGGTACAAATAAAAACACAAGGGACAAAACAACCAAAGGTACAAATAAAACAAGATCATAAATACAATCAAGATACTAAAGAAACAGTGATAATAAACAACACAATATAATAAAAAAAAACAAATGAACAATACAATGAAAATAATCCCCCCAAATGTAATAAAAACCACAGTGATAAAAAAACAAAAGTACATAACCAACAAAATAAACAAATCAATCAATATACAAAATACAATGAAAATGATAAAAAATCGAAAATGTACAAAAATACATCCACAGTGATACATAATACTCACAGTGTACAAATTACACATGAACAAAATAAACACAAGAACATAATACAACACAATGATAATAAACCAATGAAAATAATACAACCAATGTATTTTAATACAATGTACATAAACCCAAATAAAAATTTACAACCACAATGAGCATAATACAACAATAATAATAATAAACAAATGATACAAAAAAAAATTACATAAAAACCCAATGATAATAATACAACCAAAACATAATAAACACTATAAAAATTTTAAAACAAGATCAATCTTCAAAACCACTCCTTTTGGTGCCCCACACGGGGGGGGAAGGGCGGCGTGAGGCCTGGGTTGGATGAACAGAATTCCCTCGTAGGGATGAACAGACCTGGAGGTTTGCCTCCCCTTTCCCCCCGCCCTGCTTTGTCACCCTTCCCTTTTTTTGGGGAAAAGGCCCGATTTATTTTTTTTGGGTTTTTTTAAAAATTTTTTTTTTTTTTTAAAATTTTACGGCTTTTCCCCCTTTAAAAACCCCAAATGGTGATGGGTGTAGTCTTTCAGTGACTAGGTGTTTTGATCTTGTTTACTAGAAGAGTTGATCTTTGTTTTTGATTTCAGAGGTGTTGTTGATACAAGATGTTTCTTGTTATGATGATACAGAGATGTTATCCTGTTGATACTACAGAGATTTTTTATCCGTTGGAGACAAGAGAATTTTTTCTTTTGATGATGACACAGGATTTTTGATCTTGTTGATGACTACAGAGATGTGATCTTTGTTGATGATGACTACAGAGATGTTGATGACTACAGAGATGTGAACTGTATTGAGATGATACAGAGATATTGATCTCTTTTGATGTCTACAGACTTTATTGATGTGTGTTGATGTTGATGTCTGCAGACTTTATTGATGTGTGTTGGGAGTTGATGCACAGTCTTTATTGATGTGTGTTGTCTACAGACTTTATTGATGTGTTTGATGTTGATGTCTACAATTTAATTGACGTGTAGATGTTGATGTCTAAGTCTTTATTGATTGTGTTTAATGTCTACGGGACTTTATTGTTTGTTGTTGATTTTGGGATGTCTACAGACTTTATTGACTGTAGATGTCCACTTTATTGATGTGTGTTGATGTTGATGTCTAAAAGACTATTGAGTGTAGATCTGAGGTCTACAACTTTATTGATATGCATTGATTTTATGTCTACAGATGTTATTGATCACTGCTGTTCCTACCCTGATTTAGTGCCTGGCTCAGAGTTCATGACCTGCTGCCACCCAGTGGGAGTTATAAATATCACAGCAGGAAAAAGGAGGGTTGTATAGCAACCTAACTGCAGGCAGGGCTGTGAGGGGGATTTGACTTCCTGTACAAATAACACTGACATTTTCATGCCTAAAGGAAACAAGCCGTAACCCCATCATTAGAAAGATAGTAAAAAGCAGATTGTTATGATACCAAACACATTACAAGTTCATTTTTCTATGTCTATCTGCTATGGCAGATTAAACTGAACTGATAAATTTACAAATAAACTCCTTCATGTCAAATTCATCCTTTTTTCCAACTGCTGTGTCTTGGAACAGTCAAAGAAAGGAGAACAACCACCACCAGGGCCATGAAACTACAGCTACGGGGCAAGCGTGCTGCCTACCTTTCTTGCCGCGCACTTGAATCCTGGGCAGCTGTAGACAGTTGCTAATTACCCCCACTGTAAACAACCCCATCAGCCCCCTGACGCCGCTGGGCCGGGTGGCCTTGCAAAGGTAGTGTCTGTTTCACAGAGGCTTTTTTTTTAAATTTCTGTGAAACTTTTTCTTTCACAGCTGCTAAAGCAGTGAGGGGATTTTGGCAACTTTGGCGGGCACTTCCGATAACGATTGATAATGCGCCCAGCCTACCAAAACTCAATTCCAAAAAACGCTCATTTTGCTTCTCTAATATATAAGAAAATGGGTGACTGAAAAGATAACTGTTTTACTTATCCTCTCCACTACACTTTGAGTACTGCTTCTCCTCCCTTTTTTTTTTGGGTTTTTAAAGATTTTTTTTCATTTAATGTATGTACAAGCAATGTCTCAAGTTTTTGTGTTTTTTTTCATCTGGGGGTTTCTGTGGTGTTTGTGCATTTTTGGGAAAAACATGAGCTGCTCTTGCATCAGATTCGGATCTGCTCCCTTCCTCTCTAATGCCACCACTCGGGACATATTATGTACATTTTGATGATTCACTGATAAAAAAAATTAAATACACAGAAACTAAAACCCTGACAAAAAGCACTGCAGGTCTGTATAAGAAGCATAAATCACTCCGTCAGTGGTTTTTTTTTTTTCATGAACACTTACGCCACGTAGACTTTTAATGCACAGAGTAGTTTTTTCCGTAGTTTTGTTCACAATTGTTTCATTCCAGAAACATTCTTAACACACTAAACTAACCCTCCTATGTTTGTCATCACACGCCACGCAGAAGGAACGTGAAAGTAAAATGTTAAAAGATCAGCACTGTGGGCTATCAGATAACAGAGAAACAGAACGATGAAAAAAAGGGGAAAAAAAACCCCTGAGCACAGGTTTATAATACAGAGCAAATAGGGCATGAGAATCACACACAAAAGCCAGCCAGCCTCCCTTTTCTTTTCAGGAAAGCAATGTCTGTCGGTTTTAGAGGGTTAGTATAGCAGCTGTCAGTGTTTGCAGAACTAAAAGTGCGAAAAAGAGGCTCTGGGACAGCAGTGTGATGTGTTAATGTCTTCCGTTTTACTGTGTGCATTGATGTTGATTCTACAGACGTTATGATGTTGATGTCCACTGACTGAACTGTTGATTGATTTCAGGTGAAACCCCCTCTGCCCTTGGTGCCTGTGAAGAAGTGAGAATTCAGAAAATGTGACGGTGTCCTACTTTTTTTATGGCCCCTGGAACTACAGCACTGAAAACAGTTGTGTTGCGGTGTGTGGTTTTTTGTGTGTGTGTGTGTGGTGTGTGTGGGGTGTTGGGGTGTGGGGTGTGTGTGTGTGCAGTGTGTGTGTGTGTTTTGTGTGTGCAGTGTGTGGTTGTGGGGTGTGTGTGGTGTGTGTGTGTGTGTGTGTGTGTGTGTGTGTTTGTGTGTGTGTGTGTTTCAGTGTGTGTGTATGTGTGTGTGTGTGTGGTGTGCGTGGCATGCGTGTTTGTGTGTGTGAATGTGTGTATCTGTATGTGTGTGTGTGTGTTTTATCGTATGTATGTGTGTGTGCATGTATTGTGGTGCTGTGTAAGTAGGCATGCATGTGTTTGTGTGTGGTGTGTCTGTGTGTGTATCTTGGTGTTGTGTGTGTGTTGTGTGTGTGTGTGTGTGTGTGTGTTGTGTGGTGTGTGTGTGTGTGTGTGTGAGAGAGAGTGTGGTGTATGTGGTGTAAAAGAACACACATTATTGTGTATCTGTCTGAAAAAAGGAAACATTTTCCATTGTTTTCAGCAAACTGTAAGGGGGTTTTACACAGGTCTGTAGTGTGAACACAGCAATGTTTGCTCTTTTTTTTCATTATGTGCCATTTGTTAGGGTTGTACATAGGTCTGTATGTGAACACAGCAATGTTTGCTCTTTTTTTCATTATGTGCCATTTGTTAGGGTTGTACACAGGTCGTAGTGTGATCACAGAATGTTTGCTCTTTTTGTCATTATATGCCATTTGTTAGGGGTTGTACACAGGTCTGTAGTGTGAACACAGCAATGTTTGCTCTTTTTTGTCATTTTGTGCCATTTGTTAGGGTTGTACATAGGTCTGTAGTGTGAACACAGCAAAGTTTGCTCTTTTTGTCATTATGTCCATTTGTTAGGGTTTGACACAGGTTTAGTGTGAACACAGCAATGTTTGCTCTTTTTGTCATTAGTCCATTTGTTAGGGTTGTACATAGGTCTGTAGTGTGAACACAGCAATGTTTGCTCTTTTTGTCATTATGTGCCATTTGTTAGGGTTGTACACAGGTCTGTAGTGTGAACACAGCAATGTTTGCTGTTTTTTGTCATTATGTGCCATTTGTTAGGGTTGTGCACAGGTCTATAGTGTGAACACAGCAATGTTTACTCTTTTTGTCATTATGTGCCATTGTTAGGGTTGTACACAGGTCTGTAGTGTGAACACAGCAGTGTTTGCTCTTTTTGTCATTATGTGCCATTTGTTAGGGTTGTACATAGGTCTGTAGTGTGAACACAGCAGTGTTTGCTCTTTTTGTCATTATGTGCCATTTGTTAGGGTTTACACAGGTCTGTAGTGTGAACACAGCAGTGTTTCTCTTTTTGTCATTATGTGCCATTTGTTAGGGTTGTACACAGGTCTGTAGTGTGAACACAGCAATGTTTGCTTTTTTGTCGTTATGTGCCATTTCTAAGAATATGCTACTGCCCCCCCCCCCCCCCCCCACACACACACACATGTGCACACACACACACACAAACACTCTCACAACACACACACACACATGTGCATACACACACACACACACACACACACAAACACACACACACACACGCACGCACGCACGCACGCACGCACGCACCACGCACGCACGCACGCACGCACGCACCACACACACACACACCACACACACACACACACACACACACACACACACACACACCAAATACATCTGCCCTGACAAACCAATATTCTGGAGTTTAAATCGTAAACGTGAATACCATACCTGGTCATAAGCCTTATCTATGTCAAAAAATGTTGCTAACAGACATTCTCGCCTCGCAAACTGATACTTAACCTGAGTTGTCAGCTTTACTAAATGATCAATAGATGATCTGCCTTTCCAAATCCTGCTTGATTCACAGGAATAATGTTATTCTTTTCACAATGATATACAAGTCTGTTTAAAATGATTTTTTCTAACAGTTTACAGACATGAGATGTAAGTGCTATGGGCCTGTAACTATCCATATTTGTTTATTGTTTACCGTCTTTATGTACAGGGACAATAATTGATTGTTTCTTAGAAAACAGAAAAATTCAGGCTAAAATAGGAACTACATATTCATCTACAAGATTATTAGAAATGGGTATTCCGCAGGGTTCAGTTATTGCTCCCATGTTATTTTAATATTTTGATTCATGACTTCCAGACAATCTTTCAAAAAATGTAGAATTGGCTCAATATGCTGATGATATATGTGTATGGGTGAAAGCTGCGATGAAAAAGAACACTCCTGCTAGATCTATAAATTATGCTAAGAAGTTGTATCAAAACGATTAAATGCTATAGCTAATTATATGACTGAAAACGGTTTACAACTATCAAGAGATAAAACCCATATGATGTTGTTTAATAATGGAGCAAATCCAATTGAAATGCCTAGTTTTAAAATAAATGGTGGAATTTTACAATATAAACAAGTAGTTAAATTCCTTGGAGTTTTTTCTAACATCAAAATTTAACATGGCATAAACATATTGAATACATTTTAACTAAAGCAAGAAAGAGCTTAAGCATTTTGAAAATTGTCAGTAAACAGCCTTGGGGCCAAGATATTTTCACCTTGTTGCATCTTTCAACATCGCTAATTTGTTCAAAATTAACCTTTGCCCAGGAAGTATTTTTTGGTGCCCCAAAATATCTTTTGAAAAAACTCCACAGCATAGACTGCAGGGCATATAAACTTGCTCTAGGCCTACCTATCCATGCTTCTTGTTTAAAAACATACAGTGCCTCATGGGTTTTACCTTTGGAAGATTATAGGAGTGTTGCTTGCAGAAAATTTGTACTAAGAAGTTTGACTGTTCAAAACGATTTGGAATCAGTCATTAATCTTAAGTCGGATAACCATTTTCCAAAGAGAGCAAGATCTATATCATCACATACCACATTGAGAACATACACATCAGACATTTTTACAAAGTCTGGGTTGAATCCAACAGGTAATATAGCACAGCGGATGTAGTGCCCCCAGTTCCATTCTGGAACTCAACAGAGCAAAGTTTGACATCAATTATATTGATCTAGCGAAAAAAGACAATATCAATTTAGTGTCTTCTCATGCCAAAAATCATTTGGAAGACAATTATCCCAATCACTTAAAAGTGTTCACAGATGGCTCAGTATTAAACAATAACGCTGGTGCTGCTTATATTATACCAGATCTAAAAACTGAAAACCAATTTCATCTTGGAAATGATATCTCGATATTTACAGCGGAACTAATCGCAATATTGATGGCCCTAAATTTTCTTGTTAGTTTTCCTAAAATAATCTTTCAGATTCTGTTTTGTGTAGATTCTAAATCTGTAATTCATGCCATTAGTTCCTTGCAAACAAAAGTTAGATCTGAAGTTGTTATTGAAATTTGTCATTTAATTCATCTTTTATCTTTAAAGGGCTCGGAACTAACCTTATGTTGGATTCCATCCCACAGTGGTTTTTACTACAATGAAAAAGTGGACATCCTAGCAAAAAAAGGAGCAAAGGGTTCATTGGAGGTGCCACATTTAGTACTCCCATTTTCATTACAAGAGTGTTATCATATTGTAATAAAATCACAAAAAAAGTTATTTCAGTGCGAGGAAATGAGGCTCAGGTGTCTAGATGCTCACAAAGAACTACGTAAATTTGAGTCTTTTGTTAAAACATGAGAACATGATGTATATTGTTCAAAGCAGATTGTTTCCTTAGCTTGTAGATGGAAATTGAATTGCTTTAAGACAAAATATGCTGGAAATGTTTTTTGCATGTGCGGTAATAATATAACAGTAGATGATATACTAACATGCAGCAGCTTAAAAGGGCATATTCCCCGTTTTGATGGTACATTCTCCGTCAGCTATCTTTAAAAATCTGTCACTTATGTATGACTTTTTTTAGATCGCTGATTCAAGTCCAGTTGGTTTGTTATTGTAATTGCTTTGGGCTCTAAAGATGCTCTAATCGGATATATATATATATATAATATATATATATATATTATATATATATATATATATATATATAATATATAATATATATATATTTATATAGCTTTTTTTTCTCTGTTTATTCATAAACAAACAACTAATATATATATATATATGTGTGTGTGTGTGTGTGTGTGTGTGTGTGTGTGTATATATATATATATATATATATATATATATATATAATATATATATATATATATATATATATATATATAATATGTATATATATATATATATAATATATATATATTTTTTTTTTTTTTTTTTTTTTTTTTTTTTCATGTTTGTAAGGGTGTTTTTTTTTGTTTGTTTTTGTTGTTGTTGTTTTTGTTGTTGTTGTTTTTTTTGGGGGGGGGGGGGGCAGTATTTTTCCTGTACTCAGTATTTGTATTCCTCTTGTTTAGTTTTGTTTGGTTTTGGGGGTGAGTTTCTAGAAGATGTTGCTGATTTTAGCAGAGTTTTCACAGTTGTTGGTGGTTCCCGTTCTTTTTCTGGGAGGGTATTTTTGTGTTTTCTTATGTGAAATTAAGTAACTATTAAGTTATATTTTTCATTGGAATTACTGATTTTGTTAGAGATTGTTAGAACTGCATTTCCCGTTTTTTTTGTTGACGGTAGTTCAATAGGTTAGTAACAAAAAGGTTGTGTTTTTTTTGTTGTTTTTTTTAAATTTACTTAGCAAGTGTTGACCCTCCCGAAATTCTTTATCCCATACATTGCCAACTACACCCTCTTTTCCTGACACTCATACACTCACCTTCTCCCCCCCCCCCTTCCGTCTAATATCACAATTTGTGAATAGACGTTAAATGAATTTGAACACACACACACACACACACACACACACACACACACACACACACACACACACACACACACACACACACACACTCACACATATGTGCACATGCACACTTTTTCTTTTCCCTGCACTTCTAGAATTCAAAAAAGGTTTTGTACCAAGTGGCAAAGAAAAAGGTTTATAAAGAAAGAAACTCCATTTTTATGACTGTTGGGTTTGGGGATGGGGGTGAAGGGGGGTCCTGACTTTTGACAGTTTGGTCTGGACACCTTTATTTGGATGTAAGAGAGAGTTGTCAGTCTCAGAATAAGTCAAACATTGACAGACTCTCTCTCTCTCTCTCCTCTCTCTCTCTCTCTCTCATCTCTCTCTCTCCTCTCTCTCTCTCTCTCTCTCTCTCTCTCTCTCTCTCTCTCTCTCTCTCTCTCTCTCTCTCTCCCTATTGTCTAAACATGTCTATCATCCATATTGAGAAATGTTTTATTCATATTTTGTACTCTATATCTTAATAATCACGTGTGTCAAATGTAATTGATTTCTTGGTGTAAACTTTTAATTAATGATGTTTTTAAGAAAGCTGAAGAACTATGTCAATCATGATTACGATAGGATTATGAACATGATTTTATGACTATAATCATAAGATTGATTTAGGTATTAGAGTATATGTCCCAAAACATGTGCCTTATAGTGGATAGATTACCGTTATGTTTTGTTACATGATTTTATTTAGAATTCAAGGCATATGATTACTTCCCTTATAATCAAGTTATTGATGACATGCGCGAGGAACCTGTAAATATGTGAGTGTGTGTGTGAATCATTACCCAATTTATAAAAATGATATGCTTTAAAAAAAAAAATTCATAACTGGGAAGTCTGATATAATTTGTTATTGGTAGTGCTCTTCCCCCTCCCCCCCCCCCCCCCCCATGAGGATAGCAGTTAATATTTTTTTCCCTTTTTTCAAGTACTATGATTAATATGACTTATTTTATGGATATATGGTGGTGGATTGATGTTTTTAGTTGTTTACCTCATTATGTTCTCTTGTTTACTTTGATCTATTAGCACTTTAAAAACAATCAGAATCATCACTTGATTGTTATTTCTTTTCTCCATTTTTGTTTAGGGTTTTCTTTTTGTTTGTTTGGGGTTGTTGTTTTTAATGAGTGCATTTTTTCTTTTATGACCTTATTATAGTCTTGTTGTCCTTATTTTTTGTCTGTTGTTTGGTACTGGGTATAGTTTCTTGTTCTTGGTATTTGGATCATTACTGTTATTGTTGTTGCTTAGTTAAAGGAGTTGGGCTTTTTATCTAGATTTAATCCCTGATAAGGGCGGGGACTGGATGTAAAAAAAGCACACAAGCGCTTATTCATTATCCTTGAAATAAAAGAATTTGAGTTGAGTTGAGTTGTATTTGATTTGATTTGATTTCATCTCTCTCTCTCTCTCTCTCTCTCTCTCTCTCTCTCTCTCTCTCTCCTCTCTCTCTCTCTCTCTCTCTCTCTCTCTCTCTCTCTCCTCTCTCTTCTCTCTCTCTAGTGGTCAGAACATTGCGCTGGCAATTTGAAGACCGGGTTCGAGTCCGGTCGAGGAAATTTTCTTCCTGGAGTTAACATCAGTGCTGACTCCACTCTCCCCAAAAGTCCTTCGGATGAGACTTTAAACCGAGGCCCCGTGTGCGAACGCACGCAGAACATCTTGCGCACATTAAATCCTGTTCCGCTTTTTGTAAGAGTAGGCCATTGTGTGCCGGTGGGAACAGATGACAATATTTACAAAACTGCATGCACACGGGGACCTGATGAAAAAAAGCACATGATTGCTTATTCTGTTATCCTCGATATAAAAGAATAAATAAATAAATAAAAATAAATCTCTCTCTCTCTCTCTCTCTCTCTCCTCTCTCTCTCTCTCTCTCTCTCCTCTCTCTTCTCTCTTTCTCTCTCTCTGGGGGGGGACGGATAGCCTAGTGGTCAGAATATTGCGCTGGCAATTTGACGACCGGGTTCAATTCCGGTCGAGGAGATTTTTCTCCTGGAGTTAACATCAGTGCTGACTCCACTCTCCCCACAAGTCCTTCGGATGAGACTTTAAACCGAGGCCCCGTGTGCGAACGCACGCAGAACATCTTGCGCACACGTTAAATCCTGTTCCGCTTTTTGTAAGAGTAGGCCATTGTGTGCCAGTGGGAACAGATGACATTTACAAAACTGCATACACATGAGGACTGGATGTAAAAAAGCACAAGAGTGCTTATTCCATTATCCTCGATATAAAAGAATAAATCAATCAATCAATCTCTCTTCATGTTGATCTTATCCCTGATAAGGGCGGGGACTGGATGTAAAAAAGCAGCACGAGTGCTCATTCATTATCCTTGAATAAAAGAATTTGCCCTTGCCTTGCCTTTTTGTCCTTTCTCTCTCTCTTGTCTCTCTTTCTCTCTCTCTCTTCTCTCTCTCTCCTTCCCTCCTTCTCTCTGTCTCTCTTCTCTCCTCTCTCCTCTCTCTCTCTCTCTCTCTCTCTCTCTCCCCTCTCTCTCCTCCTCTCTTCTGTGTCTGCTGTTTTCGTGTCTGTCGTACTGTTTGTCTCTCTTTCAGTCCCACTTCCATTTATTGCAGAATACATCACGTTTCAGTTTTAAGATCTTACATCATGTGACATATCGTCAAGTTGATGTAAACTGATGTGGTCGGGTTGAACAACCCTGTCTGATGAAGTTGACCCCTAAAATGGGCGAAAACTTGTCTGAATAAAAAGATATGTCGAACGACAGCAAGACTGGTCTTATGATTTATGTTAGATGTAAACAACTTGAACAAATTTTAGAAAGTAGCGAGAAATCAAGAAGCTTAATGCATCCATGAACATACACTAAAGACCTGATCGAATACATTTCTTTTAAAAAAAAAAGAGTGTGTGTATGTATGTGTGTGGTATGTGTTTGTGTGTATGTTTGTGTGTGTGTGTGTGTGTGTGTGTGTGTATGTGAGAGAGAGAGTGAGAGACTAACACACACACACATGCATACACACACACACACAACACCACACACACACACACACACACACACACACACACACACACACACACACACACAGATAGATATGTAAGAGGGAGTGTCTTGCTGTAAGGCACCACACAAACTGAAGCTTCAGTCATTGCCATGACCTCTGAAGAGTGCACATTCAGGAGCTGAAACTACAAGTGAGTTCAGGCCAAAGGCATGGTCCTCACTCATTTAACCCTCTTAGTCCCCATCCCGGGATTGAATAATTACCCCCCCCCCCCCCCCCAAGTCCCAAACCAGGATTTACACACAGTAGATTCCCATCACGCTGTGACCATCACTAATTGCTACCACATGCCAAAGCTCTATCAGGCTAGAAGGAGAAATCTTGTTGAGAGTCTGGAAGTAATTAAAGCTGCTGGTATGTACTTAGAGGGAAGAAAAGGCCAGGAAGCATGTGTGCCTGACCTGATTTCCTGATGGAATGTGAAATCTAGGGGCAGTTTGTGTTCAGAGAATCCGAATGCAAGAGGGTTAAAAAGGCCTGCCTCAAATGCTGCTGTCGAAAGAGTTATTCTCTAGGTTTTATTTTTGTTGTTGTTGTAATCTTCGAGGAATCTTTTTTTTTTCATGATAAAGATGTTTCAACTGGTTACCAGCACTTAATTTCATCCCCTTCTACTCTCTCTCTCTCTCTCTCTCTCTCTCTCTCTCTCTCTCTCTCTCTCTCTCCTCTCCTCTCTCTCTCTCTCTCTCTCTAGGGGGTCTGACATTGAGCGTTTTCATAAACAGACGTGTGCTGATGAGCTCTTAAAATCTTGGCAAAATTCAGTTATTTGCAGACATTGTACGGTTCCAAAACTTGGCATATAGATAGGTGATGCACCGTGCCTGTCTATCCGTTACTTTTCAGAAGTGTGTGTGGAGGATTTCTGCCGGTATTTATGAAGTTCATGTACGACCGAGCAAAATTCAAAGCAACCATGTTTCAGCCAGTGTTGACATTACGCAGTAAAGCTGACGGTGTCATGGCAGGATTGCTCCTCTTCCTCTTGTATATGGGCAATTTAATTCATCAATGTGGGGACATTGAATTGAACCCAGGACCACAGCAGGACACTTCCAGACCAACGCGGATGATGAACGGCGAACAGAGACGACCCAACACTGGCCAAGCAGCAGGTGAGAAGTGTGATGACGACCTGACTCTAAAGGATGTTGCATCTATACTAACATCCTTCAGAAATGAGATGAAAAAAGACATGGCAGACCTAAAGCAATCACACTCGGACTTGACACAAGATGGCACGACTTGATGAATTCTGTGGACAGCTTAAGAAGAGAGAATGAACTTTTGAAAGAAGAAAACTGTACATTAAAAAGCAAAGTGGACAGTTTAGAAAAAAAGATGGGTGAGTTGGAAGGAAGGTTGAAAAGAAATAACTTGATCATCCATGGAATACAGAGAAGTCAGAACGAAACTTGGCAAGACTGTGAGGAGCTGGTGGGGGAAGTGATTGTGGACAACTTGGAACTGACAAATACATTTCAGTTTGATAGGTGCACCGACTGAACACCAAGCCTGACTCACCCATTGTTGCCCGCTGTACTTTCTTTAAGGACAAAGAAAAAATCTTGAAGGAAAGAAGTAAACTGAAGGGCAGTGGAATCTCCATCAACGAGGACTTTTCTACCAAAGTTAGAGAAGTGAGAAAGAAGTTGGCTCCACACCTCAGGGAGGCAAGGAAAGAAAGCAACCATGATCTATGATCACCTGCTGATAGACGGGAAAAAGTTCTTTCTCAATGCCGATGATGGACTGAAAGAAAACACCTAGGATTGTGGCCGGCCCTGGAGGAAAGAATCAAATTTTTTTCTCTTCTCATGCAAAATCTCCTGTTAAGTTTATAAGTGGGAACGAATTTTGAACTTGTAGCACCGGTAAATTGTCATGGGGTAGATGAGGGAAGTTTGTCAGCCTCTCAGCCCATTGTGGATGACAGTGAAATTTGTCCTGCAAAGAGAGGGTGGGGAGGGGGGAGATGAAGCCACAATGACAGATGCTGGGTGTGTGAATGAGTGCGTGCAATTTTTGGACAAGAGCGAAAGTTTGTTATCAAACAATGTTGCAGGTTGCCTAGGTTGTCATAAAAATGCCAGTATAGATGTGGCAAAAGAAAGAGATGGTTTAAATAGAAGAGCGCGGTGTACTTGACTCTAATGATGGTTGTTGTATGGCTGCAAAAGCCTTGTCTTCATCAGATTTTCATTCTAGCTGCTATGTTAACATGAATAAATGTATTGATAAACATGATGTGGGGATGTCTGGTAGTGTGAATGGTGATGATGATGACTGTGGTGTGGGGAGGGAGTTTGTTGACAATGATGGGAGTGACGTGCAGGATGATGATAGAGGGGAGGTAACTGAAGATCGTAATGAGAAAATCGCGGAAGAGATGGATGAAGATGCGGGGGAGGATGTTGATAGTGTCAGTTCTTGTTCACAATATCAGAACGTTTTTGTAAATAAATTGTCTTTTCTTCACTGGAATATATGTGGGTTGCTTTCTAAGCTTGACGATGTTGATTTCGTTCATTTTCTTTTGTCATTTGACTTTGTGTGTCTGGTAGAAACGTTTGTTGATCATCATTTTGAGTCTGATTTATTTAAAGAGTATGAAGTGTATACGAAGCCAGCTGTAAAGTTGACACAGCATGGAAGATGCTCGGGAGGTATTGTCTGTCTAGTACGCAAAACACTGGTTTCTTATATACGACATGTGGATGATGATAGTGATTGTTGTGTGCATTTTGTTTTGGATAAAGATTATTTCCATTTTTCCAAAGATGTTTTATTTACTTGTACATATGTCCCTCCTGAAAATTTGCCATTTTATTCTGTATCTGATTTTGACAATAGAATTACCATGCTTGAGGAAAATATTTTAAACAAGGTGTTTTTGTTTGATGATTACGACATACTTTTTTGTGTGGTGATCTGAATGCCAGAACTTCTGATTGTTCTCCGAACTTGTTAGGTGTAGATAGCTTACATGAGTGCAATAGTAAAGATAATGAGCACCACAGAAAAACGCATTCTCAAGACACAGTTCTGAATTCTTATGGTAAAAAAAATGTTACATGTGTACTGGTTTGGATGTATGTTTTTTGAATGGCATTTGTAATGCTGACCGTGATGGTCGTTACACATATGTTTCAGATCAAGGAAGCAGTGTGAATGACTATTACATATGTTCTTTAAGTTTTCTGGAATCTGTTTTGATAAGATCACACTAAATGTATTAGATCGAATGGAATCAGATTATCTTCCTCTTTTGCTTTGTCTTGACATTCAAGTGGATTGTCTTTCTGTTCAAAATTATCTTGATACAGATAAAGAACAATTTGTGGTTAGATATAAATGGTCTCCTTCTTTTACACAAACTTTTTTCGATTCTATTAATTCAAATACAGTAAAAGAAGAAATAAGTAATGCAACAGGTCTGGTTACTACTGAAGTAGACTCAGCAATAGATAAGTTCAGTGAAATTGTAGAGAATCAAGCAGAATGTCTGAAAAAAACGAATTCCAGTACACAGACCAAAACAAAGAGAATGGTTTGATCAAGAATGTAAATTGGCAAAACGAAAAATGAGGAGAATCTGGAGAAAGTTTAAGCGTTCTTTGCAGAAAGATGACGAGACTGGAGAAGTTAGTCTTTGCAAAAGATGACAAGAATCTGAGAAGTTTAAGCGTCCTTTGCAGAAAGATGACAGAGTAGCATTTTGACAGACCTATAATACATGTTCAAGTTCGGAGAACAATCAGAAGTTCTGGCATTCAGATCACCACACAAAAGTATGTCGTAATCATCAAACAAAAATACCTTGTTTAAAATATTTTCCTCAATCATGAAAGACGTATAACACAGGAAGAAGTGACACTTGCGATTAAAAAATTAAAGAATGGCAAATCAGCTGGACCAGACGAATTGATTGGCAAGTTTTTCAAATATTCTGGTGAACCTGTAGTACATTTTTTGGTAACATTATTTAATTCTTTAATTAGTTCTTTGCAGAAAGATGACAGAGTAGCACTTTGCATATCAAGGAGATAATATAAGAATACAATCAGAAGAAAAAAGAAAGAACACAAAGAACTACTTCTAAACGATTTGTTAAATTCTGTTAGGTGTCAGGAACAATTTTGGGTTAAAGTGAAGAGTATATAACAAAAAATACAACCACGAAATTGCATTTCTGTAAAGCAGTGGTTTGACCACTTTAAAAGTATTTTAGAAAAGGAAGAAGATGAATCAGTAGATATAGGCGTACCAGATGAAACTGAATGTGAAGATGAACTAGACGAAATGCAAGATAGACCTATAACACAGGAAGAAGTGACACTGGCAATTAAAAAATTGAAGAATGGCAAATCAGCTGGACCAAACGAATTGATTGGCAAGTTTTTCAAATATTCTAGTGAACCTGTAGTACCTTTTTTGGTAACATTATTTAATCACTTATTTGATAATGAAATTTATCCTGAAAACTGGACAGAATCAACTATTTTACCACTTTATAAGAAAGAGGATGTCAATAACACACATAATTATAGAGGTATATCGTTATGTAATATTGCAAGTAAATTGTATACTTCTGTCATTAACAATAGATTGCAAGAGTGGGTAACATTAAATGATATAACAGGGGAACACCGAGCTGGATTAAAAAAAAAAAAAGTATTGCACAGTAGATCACATGTTTACTTTGTTAGCAGCTGTTCAAAAGCAGTTTGCAAATAGTAAGAAATTATATGTTGCATTGGTAGATTTCGAAAAGGCCTTTGACTCTATTTCAAGAAAACTTTTATGGCC
>JASPKP010005299.1:12500-15000 GCA_030674155.1 Stramonita haemastoma | reverse complement strand
CTCCACCACGAAATGAGTCGCTTAGCACATTACCCAATTTTGTGCTATGAGCCTTTAAAGGCAGGTGGGGGTCAAAATGTCAATTTTGTGATTTTGATTGATTATTAAACTAGATTTGTTTATTTATCTTATAATGAAATATCAAGGTATCATTTTTATTCCTTTTGCTTTTAAATGTGTTTTAAAAATACCAAAGCACTTATTCTGACAACCTGTTACTAAATTAAACTTGCCCGTTTCTCATTTTGTCACATCCTGCAGTCTATCATTTCAATTTGTAATAATGTTGCACAGAATTGTCCGATTTTCAATCTGTTTTTTGTATTTGATAGCCACTTAATTGCACACTAATAACATGTCAATAACTAAAAAATGATCTCATGTGCACTCCGTCTCATTATGTGGTGGAGCGTCACATATATATATATATATACACACCCATACATACATACCAGATCTATCCCCTGACCTAAGGCACTGTGTCTTTGATGCATCCACTTTGATTAACAAAAGTCAGGCTGTGAGGCAGAAAGGTGTTTTAGGCACATGGGTGTTTTTATGACACTCAAACAAAACAAGATAAAGGTAAAGGTGTCCTATAACCTATATGGTTGTAGGGAAGCAAGGCATCAGAGACCTCAGCTCCTCTAGGGGCCAGCATATTGAGGGCAGCGCCCATCTCCTCTCCCTCGCTGCTTTACCTTCCATGAACCTAAAGAGGGCAGGTACCCATAGGGGACTGTACTCAAGCCAAGGTACGCAAACAGTCACCCATCCAGTTGGTAACCACACTCGATGCTGCTTAACCTAGCTTGGGGAAAGCAAGTGCTCTGACCACTGAGCTATCCCGTCCCCACTCAAACAAACAAAACAAGAAAAAAGGAAATCACTGCCTATCCCCTGTCTGAGCTGCCGTTTTGAGAAAGAGTAAATAAAATTGTTCCTCCTGTGATGTGATCAACAGAAAATACACAGCACAAGAATATTCTGGAATCAGTAGTTCTGGAGTTTACATACAAAAACTTCCAGTAAAATTTGTTGCATATATTTCAACCGTGCAGTTGTTTTTATTCTTCATGCCAAAAAATACACTTTGTGTGTTTATTTCAAACAAGTGATCTCATTAATCAAAGCCAAATCATACTGTATGGGTTGAGCTAAAAATATCTATATAACAAATGTAATACCACATGATTTTATACTGTTACTTTGAGCAAATTTTCTTGCATAAAAGTTATGTTGTGAATTTTAGGTTATATATATGAATTGTTTGTGTGAGCCTCATTGAATTTTTAAGTTTCAGATCAGTTAGAACTGTGTGAACATAAAATCATCTGCATATTCAAAAATTATTGTCCAAAACATTTTGAATATATGTACAAGAACATTCATGTTCACCTTCACCAAAAACAAACAACTTCTTTCATATGCATGTACAGGAATACTGTCAAATCAGAAGTTTCCTTTTTAAAGTATTTAAGATTTGTTCCTCTGCGCCACTTACTGACCTGTTTGTTATAAGAATAAGTAGATGTGTTACCAATATGGAGATGTATGTCTTGTTTGAGTGAAAGTGATGTGCTTGTAAATTATCTCAAATAAAGGTAATACTTGGGCAATGAGCAACAGGCAAAAAACTGTCCTGATTTCAGACCAAAAACCCCAAACCCCACAACTCTCTGGAGTCAGCATGACAGCCATCATCCCCACGTTGTTATGCTGCCACAGGAATGAGACACAGCCGTCACACTCTGTTGTCGCAACACAGAACCCCCACTGTCGCAGTCTCCTTCCCTGCTTTACAGTCTCAGAGATTCCTCCACCCACTGCAAAAATGCAGACACGACAAAAACAGTTTTAATCTTTCGTTTACACAGACTATCCTGCAAATGCTATATTGCACCTGGCAAAATCACGGAAAATAAAGAACATCAACAAAAAAAATATTAATTAGAAAAAGTGGGGTGGCTTGGGGTGAAAGGTTGGTTAGAGGGGTTAAGATAGGATTTGCTTTACATATATATATATATATATATATATATATATATATATATATATATATATATATATATATATATATATATATATATATATATATATAATTTTAGATAAAATTGCTTATGTTGTTGCTTGATAAACACAAGGTCAATGACCTCCTAAAGCTTGGAGAGCACATCATAAGTGTGGACACAGGTGTTCTTTTGTGTGTCTACATGTATGCAAACATACATGCGAGTGTGCATATGAATGTTTGGATGAATAAGTAAGCACATCAGGCTAGATAATTGTGTACCTGCTTATGTGAATGAGTCTTCTCAAAGACATGAAATGAAATAAAATAAATCAAAAATCAAATAGAATAAGATCAAAATGACACAAGATAAAATACAACTGATTTTTTTTTTAAACTGAAATACAATGAAATCAAACAAAAGAAATTCAAATCACATTTTTTAAAAAATAAAAACTTGCGGTACCTGTTCCAAAGTGAAGACTGCCC
>JASPKP010005299.1:0-10000 GCA_030674155.1 Stramonita haemastoma | reverse complement strand
AGGAACTCTGTGTACCCAAGACGTCCACTGTTGTCCACCTGAGTCTGTGATAAGGAACAACTCTCCTTCTGCATTTATTTCACTTTTCTTTTCACCTCTACATCACTGAGATCAGTGGTCTGGGAGGGCTACAGGAGATCGTAGAACTCCGCAGAGATAGAAAGAGATGGAGAACCCTGGTGGCATTGCGTAGAGCTCCTATGGACAAAAGCAGTGATGGAGACAGCAGAGTAGATTAGACTAGACTAGACTACACTACACCACACTACACTAGACCAGAGTAGCCCAGAGTAGACCAGAGTACAGTAGAGTAGAGTAGAGTAGAGTAAAGTAGGGTAGGGTAGGGTAGGGTAGAGGAGGGGAGGGGAGGGGAGGGTTGGGTTGACCCCTACAGGATGAGTATGACATTTCCCTATCCTGATGGCTGACTACACAATGGCAGATATAAGACTACAAGGTGATGTGACGGTACTCTGTTTTGACATGACCAAAAGACAGCAGCTGACATCAATGCCTAGTGGTTTCCTTATGTCTGACTGCTAGGTCACCACACGCACACACGCACACGCATGCATACATGCATGCACGCACACTCACACGCACATATGCATGCATGCACGCATGCACACACACACACAAAAACACACACACACACACATGCACACACACACACATGCACACACACACACACACACCACACACACACACACACACACACACACACACACACACACACACACACACACACACACACACACACATTTCTAATATCACAGATTGTGAAGAGGCATTAAATGAAATAGAACACACATAAAAACAAGCAAATGAATTTTAAACAAACTTAAAAATCAGAAAATCCCCAGCTACACACATGTCAATACTCAAAATCAACTTTTTCTAGCACACACATCACACAGCAAAAAGTGGAGGAATACATGATAACTCTCTACAGTACATGATGCAGCCACACACACAAGGATACATCCATGAGAGAGACAAAGGACCGACAGGCATCCAGCCCAACCTCTCTATGCAACGGCTCTGCACACAGCCAAAATACAACATCTTTTGCAAACAGCCAAAATACATCTTCTGCAAACATCCAAAATACATCTGAAAATTTACAAAATACATCTTCTGGAAACAACCAATACACAATACCTTCTGCAAACAGCCAAAAAACATGTCACACTTCTTAAGGGAGCGTGCATACACCCCTGTACCTACTCCTACCCTAACTACCACTTCAACAACACCACAGAACACAGAATTTTTTTTCTCCAGATTTTACAGTTCAAAACTTGAAAATAAATAAATAAATCAGTCAGTCAAAGATCAATGATCCATGTCCTATCGTAAGCAAGTCTGTGTGATGACCACTACAGACACCCAGCACTGACTGACCTTTGCGCAACGCTTCATTGACGGCCTTGTGAAGCTCAAAGCAGTTGATCTCCATGTCCTGAAAAACACATTACACATCGTTTCAGAGGACATCTTCTTTGATGGGCCACACCCACTTCCACAACCACTAAAGACACTGCTTCTGTCTCTCCCTCCCTCTCTCTCTCTCTCTCTCCTCTCTCTCTCTCTCTCTCTCTCTCTCTCTCTCTCTCTCTCTCTCTCTCTCTCTCTCTCTCTCTCTCTCTCTTCTGATTTCTTAAGACCTAGCAAAACTGTCCTCCTCTTCTTCTTCTTGTGACTGGTTTATGTCCATATTAAGCGCTTTGATTTGATGCTTTTCAAGATCTAGCACTATATAAATTGCATACATTATTATCATTATCATCATGTCCATTCACTACAAAGTGATGGGTCATTGTTGGGTGTTCCCCAGCTTAACACCCTGTGTAACACCCTAGAACATGCAGTCTGTCTCACTCATCCCACCTGGAAATCACTGTGAGATTGGAAGTACACACTAAATGAGATGTTTGTGTGTTTGACTATAATAGGCACCTCGCCATGGTTACAGCGATACTCTGACTTCAAAGGACCATTTTTTCTCCTTGACAAGAGAGTACAAAGACAGTACAAGCTAGTGTGCTAAAAGTTAACTATGTAAAAACAATTCAAAGTATACCAATATTTTCATCTTGTATACCATATTTCGATTATCCTTGGAATAATGAATAAAATACAATTTTAAAAAGGTAAAAGGTGTCCCATAACCTCTGTGGTCGTAGGGGAGCGAGGCATCAGAGACCTCTAGGGGCCAGCATATTGAGGGTGGCGCCCATCTCCTCTCCCTTGCTACTTTACCTTTCCTGACTCTAAAGAAGGCAGGTATCCATTTACAGCTGGGTGAACTGGGGGGACTGTACTGAAGCCAAATGGCACAAATGGTCAAATAAAGACAGGTGTGCTTTACAGGGCACTCACCTCTCCAGACATCTCGTAGAAGAACTTCTGGAACTGCTCCTCTTGTTCTCTGTGTTTGGGGGAGGGGGTGGGGGGCGGCACCTCCACTTTCTCCGGGGGTTCGTCTGCATACCTGTGTACATGTCACGGCTCCGGTTATAGGTGTGTCTGTTTTTTGCATTGTGAATGTGATTTGTTTTTTCTGAGTGTGTGTGTGGTGTGGTGTGGTGTGGTGTGGTGTGGTGTGGTGTGGTGTGGTATGTGTGTGTGTGTGTGTGTGTGTGTGTGTGTGTGTGTGTGTGTGTGTGTGTGTGTGTGTGTGTGTAGTGTGTGTGTGTATGTGTGTGTGTAGTGTGTGTGTGTGTGTGTGTGTGTGTGTGTGTGTGTGTGTGTGTGTGTGTGTGTGTGTGTGTGTGTGTGTGTGTGTGTCTGTCTGTCTGTCTGTCTGTCTGTCTGTCTGTCTGTCTGTCTGTCTGTCTGTCTGTGTGTGTCTGTGTCTGTGTGCCTGCTTGTCTGTCTGTCTGTCTGAGTGTGTCTGTGTCTGTACTTTCACTATCAGTCTATTCATTTGAATTTGTTTTTTTGTTTCAGCATATCCTACATTACACAATGTCATACATATTAATCAAATCATATACCTTTGAATATTTGTTCATATATCCATTGCATAAAACTGATCTCATTTCTCAAGATCAAGACACTGATGACAGTTGAAGGAAATCCTGAAGGACAAGTCAAATATACTACATACAACAAAACCAGGAGACAAATGTCTACACAATACAAAAGACGAGCACTTTTCCTAGCTCCCCTAAGGGAAGTAAGTATATCATAACTCAAGTATCGTAGCCTCTCCTTTATAAAAAAAAAATATTTAAAAAAAGGAATAACGCATAAAAAATCTTTACCAAAATATCACCCCTGATAAACCTACAAGCTTTAGCCAAAGAACAATTTTTTTTTTTTTTAAATCCCAACACCCCAACCAACCACACAAAGGTCACACAAGGGGACTTTTGGTTCAAAACTGAATCCCAAAACAACAAAAACAACAACAACAAAAACAGCCCATAACAACTCACTCGGAAACAAAAAACCCCAAAAAAATGAAAAAATAAATTAATAAATAAAAACCTCACTTGGAAGCAAAACAAAACAAAAGAAGAGCAAAAAACTCACTCAGAAACGTTCCCTTTCTCGAAGAAGAATCGGATGAAGAAGTCGGCCTCCTCGTCTTTGTCGTAGGTGCAGGGCACGACCACGTAGACACCAGGGGGCAGCACAAACCTCTTGACGTTCTGGCGGGCATTGCTGAAGCAGTCGCAACTGGCGTGCCTGTTGTGCGTGTGGAAAAAATCCTTCTTCAGCGGTGTGGAGAACCCTGATGGTACCTGTGGAGGAAAAGGGGAGGGGGGTAAATGTGTGTGTGTGGGGGGGGGGGGGGGGGGGTGACTGTGTGTGTGTGTGTGTGGGGGGGGTGTATGTAGGGGTGGGGGGGGGGTGTGTGTGTGTGTGTGTTCATGCGTGCGTGCGTGCGTGCGTGCGTGCGTGCATGCGTGCGTGCGTGCGTGTGTTGATTATAGTGGAGATGCCTTGCCCACATTACATCCCCACTCTCTCAGCCAAGAGGGCATAAGGACAGTCAGCGTTGGAGATGTTCTCCAAAGGCCAACTAGCCCCAAGGGCTGCAGCACATAAGTCAAGGCTCCTAGTCAGACAGTCATAGTCAATCACCAAAGACTAAGCTGTAAAGTGGAATTCCATGAGTGGGAAAGAAAGCCACTGATCATACAGCCTCTCACTTTGCTGTTGCCCCCAGCATCAATTGCTTAATCTAGAACTGTGATAAAGCCCAGGCGCTGAAGGGGGACATAATCACCAATATCACCACTGCAATGATCATCACCTTGTAGCCGATGAAGCCAATCAAGATGAACACCTCTCATTTCCGTTATCATAATGATCAATATCACCACTACAATGACCTTCACCTTGTACAGGATGAAGCCGATAAAGTGGAACACCTCTCCTTTACGTTATCATAATGATCAATATCACCACTACAACGACCTTCACCTTGTACACAATAAAGCCGATGAAGCGGAACACCTCTCCTCTCTGCTTCAGACGGCGGCGATCTTTCTGCATCAGCTGCACGATGACGCTGCAGCTGCTGTCGTCATCCTCGTCTCCATCCTGCAGCCGCAGCACATACTGCGGGTTGGTCCAGTGAGTGTCTGATGATTGACCACACAGCATACAGCATTATAGAGTATTGAGTGTTGAGTGTTGAGTGTTGAGTGTAAAGTATTGAGTGTAGAGTATTGAACATACAGCATAGAGCATACAGCATAGAGCATACACCATACAGTATAGAGCATACAGCACAGAATAGAGCATACAGCATAGAGCATAGACCATACAGTATAGAGCATACAGCACAGCACAGAGCATACAGCATAGAGCATACAGCATAGAGCATACAGCATAGAGCATAGACCATACAGCATAGAGCACACAACACAGCATAGAGCGTACAGCATAGAGCATACAGCATAGAGCATAGACCATACAGCATAGAGCACACAACACAGCATAGAGCGTACAGCATAGAGCATACAGCATAGAGCATAGACCATACAGCATAGAGCACACAACACAGCATAGAGCGTACAGCATAGAGCATACAGCATAGGGCATAGACCATACAGTATAGAGCATACAGCACAGCACAGAGCATACAGCATAGAGCATACAGCATAGAGCATAGACCATACAGCATAGAGCACACAACACAGCATAGAGCGTACAGCATAGAGCATACAGCATAGAGCATAGACCATACAGCATAGAGCACACAACACAGCATAGAGCGTACAGCATAGAACAAACACAGCATACAGCATACAGCATACAGCATACAGCATAGAGCATAGACCATACAGCATAGAACAAACACAGCATACAGCATAGAGCATACAGCATAGAGCATAGACCATACAGCATAGAGCACACAACACAGCATAGAGCATACAGTGTAGAGTATTGAGCATACAGCATAGAGCACACAACAGAGCATTATCCTTGATATAAACAAATAAATAAATAAATAAATAATAAATACAGCATAGAGCATACAGCACAAAGTATTGAGTATTGAGCATTAAGCATAGAGAACACAACAGAGCATACAGCATAGAGCATAGAGCATACATGCAGAAGAACAATTATAGGCATTTAAGCTCTTGCTATTCACGTCGGTAGGCTATAGAAAGACAAACACAGACCAGCATGCATCCTGCACAGTCCCTAAAGTGGAAAACTCTGCTAGGATGTAAATAAAACCATAGCAACAACAACAACAACACACACAAACAGACATACACACACACATATATATATATTTACACTTTTCACCACTTTAAGTCATGGCAGATTTCTCTGCATAAAATTCAGGCTGCTCTCCCCGGGGAGAGCTCGTCACCACAAGAGCAGCACCACCTAGTTGGTTTTTTTCTTTGTTTTCTTGTCAGCAACTGTATTTGTTTCCCTATCAGAGTGGCTGTTTTTCTACAGAATTTTGCCAGGGGCAACTCTCTTGTTGCTGTGGGTTCTTTTACATGCACTACAACATTTTCTGTAACATAGGGGACCTCGGTTTATCTTCTCATCCAAAAGACAAGCGCCCAGACCACCACTCAAGGTCTAATGGATGGGGTAAAATTTTGAGCCCAAATTGGAATCAAACCACCGCACACTCCGACCCAGACTTTTTGCTTTCTAGGCAGGTGCGTTACCTCTAGACCTCCGATCCCTGCCCCAAGTCCCCAGTCCCTCTTTCTGTAACTGACCTGTACAGGACGGTCTGCCCCCGGCGTTGAAGTGCTTGACCCAGCGGCCGTGGTGGTGCGAGGTGTGCCAGCGTTTGGCGGCGGTGATGGGGGCGTCAGGCGTCAGGTTACACACCACCAGGCTGTCAAACTCCTGCATGAACTCTCCGAAATCCATCCTGCAACACAGAAGGGGGGGTGGGGGTGGGTGGGGGGAGGGGCCAGCCATCATGTTATTACACTGCACGGCAGTCGTTTTCCGTTTTCCATATTGAGTACTCAATTGGGGGATGAGATAGCTTAGTGGTCAGAACACTGCATTCGCAATTTGACGACCCGGGTTTGATTCCCATTTGAAGGGATTTTTCCCCTGGAGTTAACATCAGTGCTGACTCCACTCTCTCCAAAAGTCCTTTGGATGAGACTATAAACCGAGGCCCGGTGTGCAAACGCACGCAGAACATCTTGCACACATGTTAAATCCTGTTCCGCTTTTCGTAAGAGTAGGCCACTGTGTGCCGGAGGGAACAGATGACAAGATTTACAAAAACTGCATACACACGGGGACTGGACATAAAAAAGCACATGAGTGCTCATTCTATTATCCTCAATATAAAAGAATAAATAAATGTATAGATAAATAAATAAAATTACCCCCATTTTCCGCTGCTCTTAGATGCAGGTACTTGAGCCCTAATGATCTAATCTTTGCTCACGCACTGACCACATGGAAGAGTCCAACTTCCCGCCTTCAAGATAGCGTGGCATCCTTTCCACTATTACAGAGGAGAAAAGTGACCACACAGATTTTGATTTCCAACTTTTCAGTGCTTTGTGATAAAGTTAAGTTAAAGTCTGTCCTAAGCCTAAGGCTCATCATGCCAGTGCTTATCCCGGTTTCTGTGGCGTTAAGCAACTGAGAGTCATAGACTCCCCCCTGGATAGGACGCCAGTCTATTGCAGGGTTAACCCCCAACACAAGGTTGGTACCCCTTTTACACCTGGGTAGGGTGAGAAAATAGCCGTAAAGTGCCTTTTCCAAGGGCACAACGCCATAGCGGAAAGCTGGGATCGAACCCGCAACCTTTAGATTACGAGTCCAACGCCCTAACCACTAGACTACAGCGGCGGCTAGTGCTTTGTGATACGTTTGCGATATTCTTCAGTTCTATATCCAAGTGTACTGAATGCAGTGTTCTCTTGTAAAAGAAGTAAATTTGAATCAATATATCCGCAGCACACTCACCAGAATTCTCCGTCATTCCGACGAACCAGCCCCAACCGTTCTCTCTCCTTGGGATGTACCTGCTGCCACTCTCGAGAACTGAAACACACAGCGACACACAGGTGCGACTTTTTTTGTTGTTTATTTTATTAATTATGATCATTCTGTGTGTGTGTGTGTGTGTGTGTGTGTGTGTGTGTGTGTGTGTGTGTGTGTGCGTGCGTGCGTGCGTGCGTGCGTGCGTGCGTGCGTGCGTGCGTGCGTGCGTGCGTGCATGCGTGTGTGGGGGGGGGAGGGGGGGGGGAGGGGGAGAGCGTGCATGCATGTATGCATGTAAATGTGTGTGTATGTGTGTGTGTGTGTGTGCATCAGAGGGGAAGGGGAGACAATTAAAATTTTCAAAAGCCTTTTCCTAATAAACTTCACAGAAACCTCTCCACCCAGTAAAAGAATTAATGAAGTCAATAAAGAATCACCCAGTAAAAGACATCTAAAGGTAAAGGTGTCCCATAACCTAGGTGGTCGTTGGGGAACAAGGTGTCAGAGACCTCAGCTTCTCTAGGGGCCAGCATATTGAGGGCGGTGCCCATCTCCTCTCCCTCACTACTTTACCTTCCCTGACCCTAAAGAGGGCAGATACCCATTTACAGCTGGGTGATATGAGTGACTGTACTGAAGCTAAGGCGTGCAAACAGTCACCCATCCAACTAGTAATCATGCTCGATGCTGCTTAACTTTACTGGGGTAAAGCGAGCGCTCTGACCACTGAGCTATCCCGCCCCCCAAAAGACATGAAGAAGTCACCAAAGAATCCGCACTGAAGCAGACCCTCACCCATCACTCCAGGCTCCTCTCCACTCGTTCTTGGAGCCATGGGGGTTACGGATACGGATCAGGATTATGTCACCGCCTTGAAGGGGTACCTGCCCATCAATCAATTCATCTGTTAGTTCATCAATACATCAATACATCAAACCAGTCACCTACTGAAGTCAGAGTGTGGCGGCCTGTGTGGCCAGCTACTTTCAATCTCACGGTCATTTCCAGGTGGGGTGAGAGAGTCAGAGTGCATGGCGTAGGTGATCCTAGAGGTGTTAATCTGGGGAACATGTAACAACAACAACAGCAGCAGCAGCAGCTGCAGCAACAACAAATCGTCCATCAATCAGTCACAACGGAAATGAACAGCGCTTTACAGGTTGACTGTCTAACAGGCTGTTGTTGATTGCATTCATATGGTGTATTTCCCTCTTCCTCATATTTTTCTTCTACTTTTTTTAAAGTAGTGATCATCAACATTTCTCAGCGCCGAAAAGAGGGGTAATATCAAACATCATAGCTATAGTGGACAATAATGGATCCAATGTTTTACATTCTATACTTCCCTCCTCTGCCTTCCCTTAACCCTTGACCTCCCGCATTCATCTCCCCTTTAATAACCAAGATTCAAACACATGACTTCATGGACCCATGACATTGAAGTCAGTCTTAACCCTTACAGTACCGAATATCTGATGAGAGTTACTTCCCCTATCCTGAATTTCTGCCCCAGTACTCACCCCTTCAGTCCTGTCAGCCGGTTTTCTGGCGATAACAGTGCCAGAGGAGGGTTTGTTTACAGTGATCTGTCATGCGGCTAACTGGCATCAAAGAAACATTTATAAAGCTTCATGTGTGTGTATGTAAAACTTACCGAGGTACCCGTTTTACAATCTTCTGCACCTCAGAAACCCAAGAATTGAAGGAAAATTTGGTTGTGCCGGTTTTTCTCCTTACAGGACTGAAGGGTAGTAGGAAGCTGAGCCAGAAAACAGGCTTACTGTACTGAAAGGGTTAACCACTCTGCTACAGCAAACAAAGCTGACACCAAAAACAACAAAGTGAACTGTGTGAACACACCTGTCTGAGGGCGGTGACACTGTAGGCGTGGCCAGACACCAGTCCATTGGGCAGGAAAGCTTCTCTCAACTCTGACCCCTCCTCCCCCTGCATCCACACATACACACATTTCTATATATACACTTGACTGCACAGCGACACATTCTGACCAATAAATGGATACCAGTCACACGCTTAGTACATACACTTATATACAGCTACAAACACACACACGCACGCATGCACACAAGCATGCACACACATGCACACAGGCACACACATGTGCGCGTGCACACACACACACACATACACACAAACACACACACACACACACACACACACACACACACACACACACACACACACACACACACACACACATTAATCTCAACTAAATACCTTTTGACATCAGTCTCCATCTTAATTCTTCACATCACAATGCCTAACATGGCTTCACTCTTTACTCCTAAGAAGTCTTCCAAGCACTGTAAGGAAACTGCGGGAACCGTGGGTCAGGAAAGTTTACCCTGGCAGCCTATGGCTGGTGGCCCCACAGTGGACTGATATTGATGGGCTCCCTGTGGACTTCCGACCCTGAGGATAAGACATAATAAATCTGGGTATGGCTGTGGCAGGGAAATTGAGATGAGTGGCATGGGAACAGCAGGACAGGGACATCACAGAAGATATGGCAGTAAAATAATAA